>JAEIIL010007957.1:0-14566 GCA_018905715.1 Drosophila lini | reverse complement strand
CAATTTTAATGAATTTTTTAAGCTTAAAAATATTATAACTAAGCCAAAAATGCCTTCATTTTAATTCGGAAAACAATACTGTTTTAGTTTTTATAAGGTTAATAAATCTGCGTAAAATATTTTTAAATTAAAAAAATTAAAAAATTTAGTCGATTTTTGAACATTTTAACAATGTAACCCCTTATAAAATGTTGAAAAAATTAGTAACATTTTTTTTCTCTCCGACATGGCTAGATCGACTCGGTTTTCAATGCGGATCAATAATATATATGCTTTATGGGATGGGAAATAATTCCTTCTGCCTGTTAAGCTTAAAAAACCCTCAAGGAGAAGCTTAAATAATAACAATTTTAATATTATTGTTTTAAGTTTAAAAATATACAACCAAAGTAAAAAATATTTTAATTTGAATTCAGAAGGCTTTTCTGAGCTAGTTTTTATTAAGGAATCTTGTTTTTATTTCAACAAACACTTATTGAAATAAGTCGCCGCAATATATCGACACATTCTTGTGTTGATCTTGTGTTGTCGCAATTGCTGCCTCGTTGTTGTAATTGCCACCGTTGTGTTTGCTATTTAGCAAGTCATTAATTATATTTGGTATTTCACAAGTCCGAGCACTAAGTGCCGCCAGTGTTTCACTTGAATATATACGTCACTTGGGCAATACGTTGACCCATCGGCCCCGCCAACCAGATCACATCAGGCCCAGTCCCATTCCCATTCCCATAACTATTCCCATCCCACGATCAAAAAAAAAGATCACGCTTAAAAATGGGTTAAAGAAAGGTCTTGTAAAATATTACAAAAAATGTTTCGTAATTTAAATAATTAACTAGCCTGGAAAAAGCTTTTTTCACATAGCAAAATTATAACATTTCATGGGGTAATCATTACAAGAAATATTTATTTCTTTCACTGTACCATAGCACTCCCCTATATCTCCCTATACGTATATATATCCGCACATGCCACGCTCTCAATTGAACTTAATTGGAGCGATTGTCGTTGCGTTGAAGAATCGAGAGCACTACTTCAGAGCCCAGCAAAAAGTTGGGTGGCTTTTATTCAAAGCAAAAAGATTAATCAGAAGATTATGGTACAAAAGATGAATGAACATTTAAAAGAAACATAAATAAATATAATTCTATATATTAGAATTAAATAAATAAATTCTTAAAGAGATCAGGGAATATTAGGGGGCTTGGAATCTCACCTGGAAGAAGAGCACAAAGCACACCCACTGGTAGTAGGTGTAGTACTTCTTGGCATCCTCATCACCAAAATCATTGGCCACACCAGGATGGGCAACCTCTCGGCCAACCTGGAAAATAGAAGAGAATATTAGTATGTAATATTAAAAACATTATTTAAATTTGTAAGAATTTAAGCTGGAAAAAACTAAAAATTATTATAAATTGAAAAATTAAATTATATGTAATATATTCCATGCAAACATTTAAGTAATATATATTATTATATTATTATATATAGTAGTTCCCTAGACCTCTTCCCTAACCATTCTGCGATCAATCCTGACAAGACTTTATTTATTTATTTTTCTGAAACCTATAAGCGAATTCACTTAGTGCTTCTGCGGGGTAACTTGATCGTTGATCGGCACACTAACTGCCAAAAACAAAAAAGTTTTCCACGAAATCGTACAAATATATACGTAAGGGAGGGAGAGGGAAGAAAGGGAGTTGGAGACTGTTTCCTGCCCTTCTCACATATGAAATATGAGAGCTTGCAGCCTGTGGAGCAGACAGAATGCACTGCAAAAAATAAAATGAAACACTGCAGTAATATTCAAGAGCTTTTTGAGTATGTCAGGGGAATTTCTAATCAAAGATTTATGATTTTTAAAAACTATCAAGGGAGCAACCAAAAAAAAACTTGCGTTTTCCTGTTTGTCGAAATAAATCATTTTGATTTAAAAAGAATTTCTCCAATTGGGAATTCAATTCAGGGTTTTATTTTGGAATATTTAATTTAGGTTTTTGTATGTTTTCTTTTAATTTTTTTTTTTATTTTTTTAATATTTTTTTTATTTCTTCATGTGCAAACGGTTTGTACAAACCGCTGCGGCTGCATGGCCCGCAGCTGGAAAGAGGAATATTATTAAGAAGACCGACTACGCCCAGTTTATAATTGCTTTATAGGCCCGGGCGGGCACAAATGATGTGTGTACTACACATGAGCTATATGTTATGCCTCTGCCTCTGTCGGACGTGTCTCGTGTACAGAAGAAGGTCTCTTCTTGACAGGCACACAAAAAAACCCAACAGAATATAAAAAAACTAAAACGGAAAGGGTTTCTGAGAGGAATCCCAGAATCTCAGTTTAATTGTATGGCATCCGCCTCTGGAGATTGAAATGGAGCGGAAATAGGTGAGCTTTGTTTAATGAAGATTTCTTGAGAAGATTTCATTGAATTGTTGGCCTTAAACTAGCTTGAGCTGCCAACAAAATACATAATAAATTAAACAAATATTGACAGCGAAACACTAGCTTATTTTTGTGTAATTTAGGGAACTTGGGTAATATTTAAAGGACTATATAAATCATTAAAAGCAGGCTTCGGGAAGTAATAAGCTTGTTGAGATCAATAACCATAAAATAATTTGAATATTTTATAACTAAATAATGCTAAAAAAAAAGTATATATATATATACTTGTATACACAGTTTCCCCTCTAATTTCAAATTTGAAATCCCTCTCTCACCTGTCTGCGGAAGGCATCCGGCATGGTGAAGGTGCTGTGGATCCAGCAAAAGGTATTGACCACATGCGGTGGCACACCGTTGACAATGCAGCTGATCGGCTGGCCCACATACTGGGTGGCGGTGATGATCAGGCTGCAGGTGAGCAGCAGCACCGTGGTGAAGGAGTTGTGCAGACGGAAGACGGCATTGTCCGTCTGAATGTCCTGCCACTTGAGGTAGCTCTTGAGGCTACCTAGCAACTTGTACATCTTGTCAGGATATCAGGGATCGGAATCGGGATCGGGATCTCGGGATCAGCTCCTCTCAGGCAGTGTTCGGTTAGGAGAGAGAGTGTGTTAAGCAATGCGAGTTTTTAGCTTTAACTTCCTCTTGCCGGTTCGGGTCTTGTTTCGGTTCCTGCTCTCCTTCAGCCTTCGATGCATATCAACTGCAATGTAAAAGATACAATTTAATTAGCTCAGATTTATTATAAATTTATTCGAAATCATAATATGTAGGGCTGTCTTCACACGATCTTTTCCATCAGATACGTTTAATTTAATTTCTGTGTTGGAAACAAAGCAAATACAAGCTGCTATCTGCCGGTATCTGTGAAGTACATGGCGCTGATTGGAAAACAAGCGACAACGACGACGACGACGACACCTCCTCCACGGCACAGTTTGAAGTTCGCCGAGGCATCATTTTGTGCTGAGCAAGGAGCAGCTTCTGATTGATAAATGTGCAGAGCAAGCTAGTATTTTGGCATAAATCAACATCAACTAATAGAATCTTGAGACGGTTTCAATTTCAATTAAAGCCACATTTCGCAGCCCCACAGCAGAGCGGAGCTAGATGTCTCTCTCTCTCTCTCTCTCTTAGCTGGGGGAAAAAAATTGATGCGCCATTTAAGTAACCAATTGCCATTTGCTCCACTTGCCTGCTGTGTGGCCCGTTGGATTCCGAGACCGAGACTGAGACTGAGCCACAAGCCGAGACCGTGTTCGAGTCCCCAGTCTGAGGCTTGTCTCTGTCTGTCCGGGAGAAACGACACACAGAGTATATCTCCCAGCATCTGGGGGCAATGCACCTCCAGTGGAAGACTCCTCTCTCTCTCTCTCTCTCTCTCTCTCTATGCGTCTCTCTATGTCTCTTGCTTCCCAGCGATCCCAGCGATCTCTGTGCAACGCATTTGACCCAGGCGCCACTGGGGACCCCGTCTCAATTATGTTAAATCGTTACGGATTCTTTGACACCGAGGTGTTCTATTCTTCCCACTTAAACTACCTCAGGCAATTGTTTATCAATCAAATATATACACATATATATGTCAGGGCAATATCGATTTATTGTTTGCTTATTTGCTGGAATTGTTATCAAATTTTTTAAAATATATTCAAAACGTTTTTAATATCTATAAGAAGTCTAGGTAAACGCTACTAATGTGCAAAATATTAGAGTTAATTTTTTAAAATAAATTTAATATGAAAAACGTAATGTATAAGTTTCATTCTAGAAATAAACCCAACTCAAGATTGTGCTGTAGTGTACCTTATTTGTAGCAAACAGTTTATGTTTCTAATCCCGTTTGGGTAACTAATTGTTTGGACATTCTATGCCTATTTCAAACAAGTAAAGTTCTTTTGTAAAATTGAACAACATTCCTTTGGTTCTCATGAAAGGTATTCAGCCGAAACTCGAATGCTGCGTTGTCGGCATTCCCATTAAGTGGCTGTAAATAGAAACAAAAAGCTTCTCAAGCGAGCTGCATTTGCACTTGACTAGGCCGGTCGCCTCTTAACCCCTCTCTCTCTTAACCCATTCCGTACATAAATTGCCTCCTTCCTGGGCCCAAAAGCCCAGCTGTATGCGCTTCCTCAACGCTCCGTTGGCTCCGCTGACAATGGCCCACACCGCCTACCGCCCACCGCATGCATCCTCCACTCTTTACCCACTGCAGCCCTCCGCCACTTAACTCTTCATATACACATATGTGTATATATGTATGTTTTCCCCCCCACACATGCTGGCTGGCACTTGTTGTGTGTTGCTGAATTTCCTTCATTTTGCCAGGCATTTTCATTGCCAAGGCCATGGGACCGTGGACGGACTGCCAGCAAGTGTTGCCCATCATCCAGCAGTTGATTTTGGCGCGGATTTTGTTGAAATTTAGCTGTGCAAATTGTCATTTGTTTTGAGCTCGTCGCCAGGTGTGGAAATGACACAGAAAATGAGGGGGGTCCAAGCTAGGTGTCAGCTAAACCAATTGTTTTTAGAAAAAGGTCACCAAAATTGCATTCAAACGTGCTTTTAAACCTGCTTTGTAGTCATCTATTTTTATATATTCCCTTGCCGTTTTCCAAATGGGAAATTTTATATTTCTATTAACAGGAAAAATATAACAGAGAGCTGAGTGTTTACTTTAACTATACTGGACTATAACAAATATTTAAGCTATCTTTAAATAAACAAGACAGTAGCATTTATCATAAGCTAAGAGTTTATTGTTTAAAAAAATTCGAAATACTACAGAAATACAAAAATAGTATTAAAATATACTTTCTATATATAAAACTATGACTATAACCCAAGAATTACCTTATAAAGAAACCATATTCACTTATACCTCTAAAAAAAAGTTAACAAAACTTAAAGATTCTGAATCTCTGGCATAGCTATTAATTAGAGTTAAAATTAAACAAAAAGAAAGCGTTTGTTTTTAACACTTCTCCCACCTGGGATCTTCCCATATTATTTTCTTGCTGCTTTTGCAATGCTTTCAAATCTTTAGCGGCTGTTTCATTTGGCAAATAAATTAAGCACGCTCGCTGTTGTTGTCACCTGTGTGTGCTTTTAATTTTTATTTATTTTATTTTTTTTTTTTGCTTGTGTCTGCTGTTTAGTGTTGTTTGCACACACTTTGTTGCTGCTGCTGCTGCTCATGTCGGGTCTTTTAAAAGCTTTAACATGCTTAACCTTAACATGAATGCAAACAGCGCACGAGAACTGCAATTGCAATTGCAATGCCAGTTGCATTCGGAATCTGTGCTTTATTTATTTTTCAATTTTTTTGTTTTTTGTATTTAGTACTAGAAGTTGTGACGTCAGACAGACTAACTTAATTGCATTCGCTGCTGTACGAGTTGTACTCCCATAGAGCTGGCTTTATTCATTTTCATTAGGGTTTGGTTTGGGTTTGGTTTGGGATTGGGTTTGTTTTGTTATTTGGTTAGCAGCTGGTCACCGGAGCGGAAGTCGCCCTTCGGGGTGTGTTACGTGCTAGCGATGGCATTTCTCAGAGAGCACGACTCACGACGGCGACTCATGAAATGCCAAACAGCTAAGATCACTTGCTAAAAGGTGAGTTGTCTTCTAAATAGAACTGAGAAATTATTATAGACTAGTTAATTATTTCAAAGATATTAAAGAAATGCTTTAATTCTATATAAAATAAATATAATAAAAATATAGGAACTTTATTTTAAAGCCCAAAATTAAAGCATAATTAAGAGCTTATTATGCCTCTTTCCTAGTCCAATCCTGATCGATTCAAAATAATCGCAATACTATCGCCTCACGCTGGCACCTCTAGCACTCTATGTACGCGACAGCTGGCCCAAAAAACAAGCCGCCGGGTCGGTCATCCCATTCCATCTAGTAGTCACTTTGCATGCAGTCGCTGGGGAGGATGGCTGAGGATCAGGCCCTGGAGAGAAGCGGAGAAACCGCAAAGTAGCGTGCACTTAATGGGGATACTCAGGGTGGTGTATGTACTCGGAAAAAGGAAATAGAGAAAGCGAGGTAGTAGTTGTTAGTAGCTTCCACGTCTCCTTCACGGAGAATTCTTCTCGTCGGTTTGGTTGGCCTCTCTGATTGGAGACACATGCTCGAAAACAATGAGTGGCTACTGTTTCTGCGTCACCTAAATTGACCATTTCCGCTTGGAGGGGGAAAGAATGTGTGGCTGGAAACAGGCAGAGTGGGGCCTTCGGCTTGGGGAGATGTCTTTGAAAGCGGAGAGATGGGATGCCATAGATGTCGCCGAACCCGACCAGACTCCAGACTTCTAAGGTAAGCCGATGCACCGTGAGAAACGATCTATCATACAATTTCTTAGTTCAAGTCAAGATGTTATGTATGAAATATAAGCTTTTTTTAATTTATATTTCAAATTATATAAATAGTGTTGATTCAAATTAAAATCAGCTTTAACTAATTTTCCAGTTGCCAATCTTTATTTTCTGTGTAGACGGAAAACAAAAAATGATGACGCGCCAAGAGATTCATTGGAAATAATAGTGGAAACGATAAAAAGAGGGGAGCTAATAAGAGGAACATCAAAGAGGAAAATGTTTAGAAGAAACACAAGAAGCAGGAAGATTGGTGGAAAAAAGGGGGGAAGCCCATTAAAGCGTTTGGGTGGGAAAAATATCAGCTCTCCGTGGGGAAGTAAAAAATGATTTCAAGGCGGGGACAAGATGTTAATTGTAGGAACAGAGTAGGAGAAAAAAAATCAAATAAGAACCGGAAAGCTATTTAGATTGGGAAAATGGAAAAGGTGAGACAATTGCCGAGATGGTTAAGATTGAAAAGTGTAGAATATAGAATGATAAAAAAGAGAGATTTTGGAAAAATACTAAGACCATTGAGACCTAATCAGAAGAAAGAAAGCCACAGAATACAGAAGAATTTTTGAAAACCCAATTAACTCTTGGTGTTTTTAGCCACCTCAAAGATCATTTAAAATCTTTAGATCCCGATAACAGAGAGTTTGTTAAGGCTACAGCTGAATCACTATTAATTGATTAAATTAATGTACATCTTATAAATTTGTACATATTTGATTGATTTATCATCCCAAAGAACCAAAACATCTTAGAAAATCTTTGAAACTCCAAAAACCTTAAATATCGATTTAAGATTTACACAAGAATGGCTAAGGCTAAAACCACTTATATTTTAGTAGCAGGATAGCCAATTTTTAAAACTCTAAATTTTATAAAAACCTAAAGATGTAAATATAGTTTTACTAAATTCTACAAGTACCTAAACTCTTCGTTTCACATATTTGTAACAAAATCTTTTAGAAATTATAGGCCATACCAATTTTGTATGATGCCAGATAACTCTTGGTATCACACAACTATTAGGCTTAAATACCTAAAAAATCCACATTTAATATGACACCAAAGATATCTTCAAACAGAGTTGAATCTCTAGAATTCAAGAAAGTAATTAATCAAAGATCTTTATAAAATATACAATACAGGAGAATATAGCCCCGTAACCCTCGGTGATCACATGACCAATTGGCTCAAATGGCTGCTAATCAAGGTAATCAAAGTACCGCCTCAAGGCCTGACATAGCGCGTCAATCCCGGGGGGGAGATTACGATTATACAACTAAATCCGCGCTAGTCGCTCGCTCCGTCTCGCTTCCTCCCACAGCGAAAGCTCGGCTTGAAAGCTTGTCGACAGCTTTCCGGTGGAGAATGCAGTTTCTTATTCTTATTCTTTGCCACGCTTGTTAATGTAGTTTTTATTTTTTTTTATTTAAAAAAAAGTTTTATTTTGTAGACTTACGCAGAATACCGTTCGTTGGTGCGGCTTCTCTTTAACGCCCTGCTCCTTGTAAGCTCGGCTTTGTTGTTGTTTATTCTTGAAATTGTATTTTTTGTTGTTGTCACAGCATGGCGCGCTCGTAGGTGTATGTGTACGTGTGTGTGTGTGCGAGCGAGTAAACGAGCGGAGTGTCTGTGTGAATGGTATTTGTTTGTGTTTGTTCCCGTCGCCTGCTTCTTCTTCCTCCTCTTCTCCAGCTTCTCCTGCCTCCTCTACTTCTTGCTCCTCTCGGTTTTTGTGTGTTTTTTCGAATCAGCTGCCAGGTGGCCGTAGAATTAGCATGGAACAGGTTCGCTACGGTTCTACGTTAGCCCTCCTCCAGATTATTTTCATTAAAAAACGCCCAGCAGACCGGGGGCTGGGTGGGTGGCGGTGAAAATCTCGAAATTAAACCGCGCACACAGCAAACTCAAACAACAAAAAAAAGAAAGAAACGCCAAGTGCAAGGAGTTTTTTGAGTCGTCACAATCAAAAAAACGAATTTTATCGCGCAACAAATGCCGTTTGGCGAACGCAGCACAAAATTAATGTTTTCCTCCGATTTCGGATCGTATATTGTTTCGGTTTCGGTGTTGTCTTTGATTTTTCCAGCTCCGTGTGCGTTTTCTCCGTTTTTTCGGTGTTTTTTCTGTTTTCGAGTCGCCGTCGCCGTCGACTGCCGCTTGGTTTTGGTTTCACATGCGCCCGACTCAAATCAAACTCAACGCTCGGCGCTCAGTGTTCAGTGCTCGGCGCTCGCGCTCTCTCTGCACTCCGCTCGCTTGAGCCGCTGTCGCTCTCGCTCACACACTTTGAGTGCGTTTGAGTCGCTCTCTCTCTCAGGCGCTATCTCTTCTCATCTCCAGCCGCTCTTCCGCTCTATCTCTCCAACTCTCTCTCCCTCTCTCTGGCTGAGTACGCTATATTTGTTTATTTAAACGAATTAAGCCTTAAATTAAACTGATCGCTAGCAATGAACTAAAATTGGAGCAGCAATTGCCCAGGAGAAATACATAACGTATACGTATTTTCCCCCACATACACCCCCTCTTGAGCGCCCTTTTGTTACCTTTCCTTTTCTTGCCTGGCCGCTTTTTCGGGTTCCGCTTTTGTCCACTTATTTTCATTCTTTTTGGCCAAGTTTTCTTTTGTTTGGTTTTTTTTGGAGAAGTTGAGGTTATGGAAAAAGTAAGGGAAATCACAAAACTCCAACAACTAGAAGTGCACATGAGAAAAAAAGCAGTACTTGTTTATTTGATTATATTTATTTCTTTAAAATATACAGAAAAACTTTTTAAAAAATTGAACTACTTTTAAAAGTGATAAATAATATATTTCTTTCGGTTCCTACAAGTGGCTTAAGAAATGCTGGAGGTGATCTCATCTCGAAATTAAAGATGCATTAATTAGAAACAAACCTGATTTTGGAATAAGAAATATAATAAATTATTAATATACGATATTTGGGGGAATAAGGGGCAAAATTAGAAAGTTTCAGATCGACTGATTATTAATTATATATTAAATATCTGTTAAATAAGATTGATAGCTTTAATATATATTTTAGTATTACTTATTAGCAAAATAAATTAAAAACCTACAGTTGGTAATTTATTTTTATAGTAATAAATGGAAATCCTCAGATTATCGAACTTAGCCTATAGTTTTTTAGATACTTTGTCATGAAAATTAAATTCTAGAGCTAATATTCCCTATATACCAAAGATTTCCCCTTGATAAGTGCTAATCTCAACATTTACCATACACATTTATTTTTGTTATTATAAAGCAATTGCAATTCTTCTAGCTTCAGCATATTCGATTCCCTGGATTCCCAAGATAGATCAGATTCCGATAGGAACGTGCTTCTTCTCGAAAACCGTCTGATATTGGATCCCCATTTCAGCTGACTCTTTCGGCGTGTGCGCATACTTTGTTCTGTCTGTCAGTCAGTCAGTCAGCCTGTGAGCCAGTTAGTCAATCGGCCAACCATTATGCCCCTCAATATGGGAGGCTCTCGAGTTACAGTTATGCCATATGTATATTGGTATATGCTATACATATGTACATATATCAGAGTGCGGAGAATGCTTGCCATTGCAACCGCATTTAAGCCCGATTCCAATCAAGTCGAGTTGAATCCCTTCCCGTCCCTTTTTTCGCCCCTTTGCAGGTTTTGTCTTACGTTTCTGCCAGTGACGGGCTTAAAGGGGTTTTTGGGGGTCAAAAGTCTATAAATGTATCTTTAAGAAAATTAAAATAATCACTGATCACAAGCTTAAATAAGTTAGATTTTTTTATGTGAAGCTGTAGAGTTAGAAAAAATAGTGTCTTTCTCTGACTTGAAAATAAAGAAAAATATTGAAATTTATGGTATAAAGTACCCAACAATATTTTTTGGCTCCTCCACTGTTTCCTGGCCCTAAAGAAATCGGTCGTGTCCCCATCCCCACCAGCATTTGTATCATGCGGCGAGTTCGTGTTGCCTTTAATTTTAAATTAAGGTTTTTTCGGGCTCGTTCGTCTTGACATGGTCTTTTTTATGGGGCTACAATAAACTGCGCACTTTCTGGCATACGAAAAGAAATCAAAACCCGAAGCCAACAAAAAAATTTAAGACAAAAAAAGTGAGAGAGTTGGAAAAAATGTTAAGTGCGTTGTCATTGCCACGGACATGAGAAGCCAGTAAATGGAGCCCCGATTGAAGTTTGAAGTTGTCCGGAGTTGGAGGTCTTATGGATACAATCTACGATCAGGGAATACAACCCACGCCCGTGGGTGTTCCACTAACCAGGCGAAACACTCTTAAGTAAAAGTAAAGCCTTTGCAGGATTACTAGGTATGTTTACATTTTTTTTAAATATTTTAATTTAAGTCAGAAGCTTGCAACGCACGGAAGGAGTTATTTCCGACCCCATAGATTATATATATTCTTGATCAGCATCAACAGCCGAGTTAAACTAGGCATGTCCGAAAAAAATACAAATCGAAAAATATTTTTAATTTTTCAAAATTTTATAAGCTGTTACATCGTCAAAATGTTCAAAAATTTGAAAATTTTGAATTTTTTAAATCTAAAATTTTTATATGCAGATTTATTAACATTATAAAAACTAGCACATAACAGCTTTCCGAATTAAAATTAAGGCTATTTTGTTTAGTTATAAAGTTTTTTAAATTTTGATTTAAACTTTGATTTAAACTAAAAATAAATGAAAACGACGTACTGAATTTTATTTTATTTCCTATAGAAAAATGGTATTTTTGACTTTTTAATTCAATACATTCACCTTTAACTTATTTAATATAATTAAAAATACAAATTATAGTTCACAAACTGTACCCACGGTTGGAGATTGTACCGAAAAACATGCGTGAGGTGGACAAAGGTAAAGGTATCGGTATCGTTGGTGGCTCCTCACCTGGCCAAGTGTCACGTCTGTCGCAATCTGGCCATTAACCACGCGACCCTCCGCCCCTCTGGTCACTCCCCCTCGCTACCATTAAGGCCAGGTATCGTTGCGGTATCGATACCGATGGTTGTACGTGAGCGGGAGCACGAACCGCCGACGTTGATTAATCTCAGGTGTGTTGCAACTGCAACATGGACCGTCCTTACTCTTTCACTCTCTCCCGCACTCAGAGACTTCTCTCCTTACTCTCTCAATGAGAGAGGATGTCAGAAACTCACTCACTTGTGCAACTCGCTCATCTGCAGCAGCTGCTCCTGTTTTTTTTTTTGCCACTTCCTTTTTGGGTTGCTTCCTTAAAAGAGGTGAATAGAGGAAAAGGAGGAGGGGGGAAAAAAACTGACGGACGGTGAATTGAGGGAGGGGGTTGCAGATTCCTTTTATGTCTGGCCCATTCTACACAGAGAGAAAAATATGGAAGATCGGGCCTATATAGATCAATCATGACTATAATTATAGCTAGCAATATATTTTATACTTAACATAGTCTCTTAAAAAGGATAATATATAATATAAATATTTAATTTAATTGCGGGAGATTGGTAAACTTAAGGAGTTTAGTGGAAAATACTGGAAGACACAGGGCAAATCTGCAAGCCCGGGAGCCTAGCATCCCGTGAAGCATCCCAAGAATTCTATATATAGCGTGAGCCCGAGCATCTGTTTTCAAGAACTCGAAGATCATCAATGTCCGCGGTACGAGAAATTCATCACGTAGGCAGGCGAAGAATCATGTAGAGGTGCTTAAAATAGAGTTCCTTTCGGGAGGAAACAAGGGGAAATAAGGCCATCAACTATCTCTAGGTACGATCGTTAAAATTTCTCATGAAAATATCAGCTATAAATGAAGTTGGGTAAATTTGTTCCTAAGCCTATATAGTATTCAAAATATATGAACCTAAAAATTAATGACCGTTTTTAAAAACATTAGAGGAAACTAAGTATTCCAATTTGTGCCCTTGAAAAGACTAATGCTTTAGCAATATTCGTACGATTATAAACATATTGAAAATTAGGAAATCTTACAAAGTATCCTAAAATCTTTATGATGTTCATAAATGTTTAAGAATTTTACGAGCCATTTATCTCGTACAGAATGCATCAATAAACATTCAAATGTATTTCTTCATTTTATTTAATTGACCTTTGTAGCCTCTTCAATTGTTTTACATATGCCCAACTCTGCTTTCGAAATCGGTCATTAAGCGATCAATTTGACGAACATAAAGAGTACATTGACTTATCGCTAAGAGATCTTTCCTCGCATTCCGCCAGAGTTCTACCCCGCAATAGAGCAATAGAAATTAACCGAAAAACGATCTTTAGAGGCATTTAAATCCCCCAAGTAACATGTAGCATATAGCACTTGACTTTTTCTGCTGCTCCCTCGATCTCGGTCCTTAATGACTCCCCCCCCCCCAATGAAGATCATGTCCAACTTCAGGCCATAATGAGGTGGAAATTCGTGTTTCCACAAGTGTGGATAACACAATGACTCAATGCCGGACTGATGGACGTTCGAATGATCGTTGTGAAATGTTCTCCCTTCTGGCCACGAGCCGTGCATTCCAAAGTACGGGTATATATGGGTCCAAAACAAGAAAGCCTGGCTTGGCTTTCAATTACCAAGTCGTGGGCTTGGCTTGAACTGGCTTCTTTTCAAACGATTGGGTGACGGAGGGTGGTGGGATCGGATCAGGCTTGGATCGGTTGACAATGCCAGTTCTTCGGCCGCGCTCTTTCTCTCTTCGCGAAGAATGGAGGAAACTTGTGGAAGAATCAGTGGGAGAAGCGCAGAATGAAGTTGAATGCCCTCGTTTGGTTTGGAGTTGCCCACTCCACGGAAAAAGAACCAGATTGTGGGGGGGCACCTTGGGGAAACGAAGCTTGGAACACCCTAAAATGCTCATTGTATTCCCAAGGCTGCACCCCTGATAAGAAATTTGGAAATCTTTCAAAGATCCAATTTACTTCCACAGATTTATATTTATATTATAACATTTCTATGATTAGTGATTTCCCTACTCAGCTTGACCTTTCGTAAAGTCATTCTACCCGCTTGGGTGAGGGTATTTAAAACCACCTAAGAAAGCATACCAAAAATGCCAACAGAAGACCTCAGGTGGGGAAACAAAAACAGAGAAGAACAAAGACCTGAGCTCGGCTGCTTTTGTATCTGTGTATCTGTATCTTTGTATCTGTGGCTGCGGCTCGTTCTCTATGTGAGCGTGTTTGCTCGCTAGCGTCACGTACAAAATACCTTACCTGTTGCTGGCTGCACAACAAGTTTCAGGTGGGGTCAGCGCCGATAACCGATAAGTGATAACCCCGGCCCGATAGCCGATTAACGATAACGAGGGCGCCAGCGCAGGACGTAAGATAGCTGTGTCCATAGGATAGACCAGCTAGCCCTAGGAGTTAGCCCTAACCCTGCTGCCTGGCAACCGGTTTCCACTGCCAACAGCAAACAAGAAAGAGAGAGAGAGAGCCAAGTCGGCGTCAGAGATGCCAACTTGAATTGGGCTATAATGTATTACCAAAAACGTTTTACTTAAAGCTGAATAAAAATTTTAAATATTTATAGGTAGTGGTCAATTTTCAGGATTCTGAAATTTAAGAAAATTGTTCCTTGAATGTTAGCTATTAGCAATATCTCAGTATATTAAATAAAAATGGCGCCCAACTGATCTTAGTCCTGGAATTAAGATGAATCTTGAAGATAGCCAAAGCTTAATAATAAGAATAAAATAAATATTAAAACTGATCAAAGAAATTATTAATGGGTTTAT
>JAEIIL010007942.1:0-17593 GCA_018905715.1 Drosophila lini | reverse complement strand
TGCTGACCCTTGTTTATCCTCTACTCAATTATTAGAAAATATGCACTTGTACCTTTTTTAAGGACCCATTTTTAATCAAAGAGAAAAGTTGTTGACCAACAATTACCATCACAAAAACGTATACATATATGAGAGAGTGTATCCATTCCCGTAAAGTTGAACCATTACATTTTTATTTGCATCAAATTTCGAGGGTTAAATTAATCAACAACTTTGCTACTTTTTTCGTTGGCTTCAATTAGGCAAAGTGCGGTTTGTTTTCAACTCGCTGTACAGGGGGGGAAAAACACCGAACCTACCTGGCGTATGAGTAATGCGCGTGCAAAACATTTATCTGACGGAACCCACTTTGGATGCAAAGTGAGCGCTTAAAACTTTAAGCGAATGAGCTGGGTGTGCCCGCCAAAGACACGAAGGACGAAGGACACCGGACGAGTGTCCTGTCCCGTCCTTCAGTTTGAGGCTGACGGGATAACTGGCGTGACGGGACGGTAAAGTGCTATAAATCAGCACTCGAACCACTTAATAAGGACGACCGGCACATACACATACATCCACATCCGCTGCTGAAAATGCACACAGTAGATCCTTGCTTTTCACAATTCTGTGTATGTGTGTGTTTTTTTTTCTGTTCGCATTCCTCACATTTTTCGCCGCCCTTTCAATGTTTTCCCGGCGCTTTTCACCGCGCCGCCGCCAGCAAAGCGCGAAATGAATTATGGCTGCGAAAACAAAGAGAAATATGCGGGGAGCAGCGAAAAGCGGCTAGCGCTGCGGGGGGAGGGGAACCTGATTGAAATAGAATTATTAACAAATGCCGACAATTCGCATTGTAAACGCACATGGCGAAAAAGGCTGAAGTTCCCGTATGAAGTTTTCTAATATACATAGCATATCGGTTTTCTTTTACTTTCCATTTTTAAATATTCTCAAAATATATTTTAAAAAAATATCACAAAAAACTTAATATTACAATTTTTGAAATGCATATTTTGAAAATTTAGTAATCAATTTAAATAATATTTGTAATTACCTCGTTTTCTCAGTGCACTGTGGCGGATCCTCTGCTGGCGGAAAATTCGTGGGCGTGGCAGCGAAATGTTTTCGTCACACGCCTTAATTGCCACGCCTGTCTGGCCAGCAAATGTGGGCGGTGGGCGTGGCCGCTGGTGGAGCCGCACACTTACTTTGTTTTGATTTTTTCTGCTGGCAAAATATTATCAAATTTTATTTTCGGCCGCCCTCGCATCTGTTTAGCATAAAGCAATTGCGAATTAGCCATAATTTGTTACCAAGTTGGCATGTGTGTGCGTGTGTGCTGCTCTTATCGCCATCAAAATAAAAGCTCATTAATGCGGCATTCGAAAGATTTTAAATATTTGCACAGCGTTTTGTTATTACCATTTTCCAGACGACGTCGCTGCGACAACACTCGCACACCCATCCCCCATTTAAAACGTTGTTGTATTATGCATACGATTTTGCTGGTGTGCGAGTGTGCCTGCATGGCTGTGTGTGTGTTTGTTTGCGGGTGTCTATGGGCGCCTCGATTTTAATTAAATATGAAATGCGCTTGCCTTGGCTAGCCTCCGCTGGGCACAGCTGGAAATGGATACACAAAAACCAAACAAACAAAACTAGAAAGCCATTGACAACGAATGTGGGATGTTCTTTGCCAGAAAGTCCAAAGTTTGCTTGCGATTTTTGAATAAAAAAAATCGTATCAATAGGATTTATTTTCCAGTAAATGTACAAGAAATATTAAAAAAACCTTTGCTGAGGAAAACACTTGAAAATATATTTTTAATGTATCAAAGATACAGTCTCATTCTCAGCAACATCTTAATCTTAACCCTCCTTGTTTTACAACTTTAGAGTATATATTTGTACTTTAATACATTCTACATAATAGAAGAATAAACAATGCACTGTTTAATACCTTTTTATTTTAATAGTATTATAACGAAGGGTAATTTTCCCTTTAACTATACTAAAGCTTGTCAACTTTAATGAGTAAATGGAAACACTTAAAGGTGGGACGACCTGTGGTATTCCGTTAATATTTCCGCATCATTTCCTACCCCCAATTTCACATGCATCCTGCTTAGTAACTTGCCCAAAAGTCGCGACTCAAGGAAGTGCGGGGAACTTGTCATCGCCGAATTAGTCACTGCCACAGTTGGCGCACATACCACATTGATTTCATTTCAAGGAAAACTCGTTTGAGTTGTTTGCTAAAATATTAAAAGTATGTGGATCCAATTGCGCTTAGTCACGCTCTCTTTAATTATTTTCTGGCACTTGCTCACTTTGTCGATCGGCCAGAGAACAATTTCCAATGAGTCTTTGTAAGGAAACCGATAAAACATCAATCAATCAGAAAGAAGCAGCCAAAATGATCAAAAAATAAATAGGAAATAATTCAATCAATGAATATGAATATTTACTTTATTTATTGCACATGGAAAATATTTTCTTTGTAGGTCGAAATAGCAAGGAAAATATCATAAACCTAAGAAATGTTCTAGAATTTTTGTTTTCCACCCAAAATCCGTTTAAGGTTAAACCTTATTCTGAGATAGAAATTAAGATTTTCAAGTTCATAAACCAAAACTATTACAAGACAGATTTTTCTGGGCACTTTGTGGGTCGGGAAAAGCAGGAAAGGCAGCCCATAAATAAGAACTGTTGCGTGTTCGTTGGGACGTGGCATCCATTTGCGGGCTGCTGTCGCTTTTGCTCGTGGCTGGTTTCTGTTTCCAACGCAATCTGCGCCACTTGTTTATGGCCGTTTAATGAATGTTGGCACTTGGCGTGCACCAGCCACAGAAACGGCAAACTGCACTCTGCCGAACTGCACCAGGAAGCTAAGCTATATATGTACCATAGCACAACAATGCACAGGCAGCGAAATGAAACGCAACGAAGCCAAACGAGCTGGCAGAACCTTGGGCAACACCCAGAAACCCTCCGGTAAAACCAATTTGCTGCTGGCCGCAGGAGCAGAAGCACCGTGTTGTGCTGCACCGACTTTTAGGTCAACTTCAGAGTCGTGCACTATGCATGCAAATCTTTTTGCAGTCGCCGTATACATCCACACTTGGAAAATGAAAAGGAAACTGTAAGGGAACCTAATGGAGTATATATAGAGGATGTTAGATTTTTCTAAACGAAACAGTAACTACATACATAAAATGAAACCGGACCTAATAAAATTAAAAAAATGTATATTTCTTGGTTTTTTTTTCGTAAATAAACAAGGGAGTTATTAAATGAGAAAGTTTATAAACATGTTGATGAGAAGTTGTGCAACATCTAAATTTATGTTGACAACAAAAATACGTGTTGCTCAACATGTACCTTGTAACAATTGTCTTTATGTTGATGTTGCGCAACACGTTCTGAGCAATTTTTAAATTTCGTTACTGCCTTGCGCCCTGTTTGATTTAAGTTTTTCATAAATTCTTACATACTTTAAGAAAGTAAGCCATATCCATGCTTTGAAGACCGGATATCTCACATTAGAACCAACTGTGGCTCTTCTAAATGTTTCATATAAATTTCAAAGTTGTTTAACGTTTGAAATTGTTGGTCTAAACCTCAATCCAAATTTTTCTTTCCGTGCAAGAATGAGAGCACGAGAATTGACTTCTCCTTTGTGTAAACTTTTTTCTACATTTTATGGGCACCAAGACAAGGACTGCGACAAGCATGCCTCATCCTCTACAGCTCAACCCTCTTCAGCGCTCTTTCTCCCAGCATAAACAAAGAGTTTAAATGGAAATGGAAATTAAATTTTCCTGGGCGCCAGCAAAAGTTTTGCGAGCTTAATTTGGCTAATGAAAAGCGCAAAATGTTGTCTGTCGATGGTAGGGAATGATGTTCAGTGCGGTGGTGGGTGGTGCGATGTTCGCAGCTTAAAAAGCCGCAATTGATATACCTGCAAGTAGCGGGGATTTTTCGGAATTTCCCAAACGAAAACTTGGGAAATCAATATTTTTGAATTATCCAAACCGTTGCCCCTGTCCCATTCCCCGTCCCATCTCTGTCCCTTTCTGTCTGCTGGTGGCCTAATTGGAGCGCACGCACAACATTCCCATGAAAATGATTTGTGATTTCTGATTTCTGCCGATAAGTGGGGCCGAGTGGGCGCTGGGGAACCAAGCTGATGGTGGTAGCTTCTGGCGGTGGTGGGGCATACACGTAGCACGCATCATTAACTTGAAAGCTGCTTATCATATTTGCTCATTGTACAATTACGCGTTGAATTCGAATGGCAGGCAGAGTCGGTCTCCACCCTCAAAATCCCCTCTAAAATAAAAGCACCCACAGTCAAGCCGAGGAATTTCACATTTGAAATGGTGGAGATTCCGTTTTCAATGCAGAATTCAAACGCAATCACAAAAGTTCCCGCATTTCCACTAAAACAAACTAATTATAGAATTTAATGTGGAAAATATACTTTGCCTTGCATTTAATTATTTAGTTTTGGGATGTGGCTTAAATCTCAAGTCATTAAAATTGTTTAAAAACTCAATGCTATCTAAGGGTCTTTGAAATGAAATTGTTAGTAGCTTTGTTATACGTTTTGTAACTTTAAATGCTTATAACTTATTCAATATTATGCTGAAATGCAAAATAACAATAATAATACTTGACTATGGCCAAATAGGGTTGTTGAACCAAATTGCTAATCGAATATCATTAAGTACTATTTTTGGAGCCCTCTTCAGAAGATACTTGGGACACCTGACACCTGCCACTCTTTCCGAGCCTTCCATCACTCGCATTTGCGAATTCCCAGGGCTTTACACAAAGGATTGAACAGCGCAAAAGTAAATCCTTAAATAATTAAATACGAAATGGCGGGCAAGGGTTTTCCCCAGTCAAGGCCATCCCTCATCCCGACAGCCCGATCAGGGGCGAAATTCCTGCCATAATAATGTGTAAATAGAATCAAAATTGTTGACTCTGGCCGGGCAAAGTTTGCTGAAATTGAATGGGGGAGCTGCGAAAGGGGGAAAAGAGAGCCATTTGAGCAAAACGTTAAGACTACAATAACTTAACACACACACACACACACCCATACGCGCACGCGGGCAATACAATGTACAAAGAGACAGACATAAAAAAGAAAATTCATTGACATGAAATTCGGGGAGCATTTTACGTGACAATGCCATGAAATCGAATTTGCCAAGCGACCGGAAATGCGCACACCACTGTCTCTCCATGTGTGCGTGCGGGTGTGTTTGAGCGTGAGTCTCGCAGACACAGACAAGGAGGCGGTGTGTGGTGTGGTGTTGCCACTGCTGTCGACATGTTTTCTGATTTATGCCGCACTTTCCATAAGTTTGTCGTGTTTTAGGCCGACTCGCTACCCTAGATTTGCCTGCGCCGCTCGATTCATTCAGCCATGAATTGCGTGAGCTGCCTGTGCAAGCTTATTTACTTTTGACAGCCGCCAGTGGTGTTAACCCAGATATGTTTCTGGTTCAATCTGTCTTCGTTAGTACATTAGAAGGAAAATGCTAGAAAAATTTACATTTTCGCATTTCTTGGCATATTTTCAGAGAATTTTCTTTATATTGGTCCAAAGTACGAATAGATAATAACACCATTTTCTTTTTTTAATTAAAAGAAAGACCATTCTTGAACCATACTTCCGTTGGTAATTGCTCCTCTTATATCGAAAAATCCTAAGTCCAAAATTGTAAGAGAATTTTTCAAAGTATTATAATAATATTATAAATATATGTATATTTTAAATACCACTTTTACTAGGTTAGGTTACTAGGTTACTTGGCGCCCGAACAGGAATCTTAATATAAATCGAGTTTAGAGATCAGCATCCATTAAATTTAAACATTTTTAGAGGTTTTATTTTAGTTAATATAATTTATTTTTCAAAAATATTACTTAACTAGTTTCCATCTGATTTAGCTAAAATTCATAACAGTATGCCTTAAAGGCAAACTATATCTGCCAGCACTGATGCCACCTCCATTATAGAAAAAGAACCAAGGCTGGGAGAAGCCAAAAGACAAAGAAGCAAAAAAGACGACGACAAGTGGGGCCTGAATGAAAGACACACTTGGAATTGTTTTTGCATTTCTTTTCTCCATTTTCCATTCGGTGCTCTCCACTCCCCCCTCGATCCTTACTGCTCCCAGTATCCTTTCTGCTACCTGCTCGGCATAAATAAAATGCGGGGCCTGGCAGCTGCTGCTTTCGGCTTTTGAAATTTTGAAAGTGGGCAATGCGGCGATGACCTTCAGGTAAGCAGAGCACAAAATTGTCAAAGGACGGGGAGATGGGCGCCTGGAAATTAAAAGCCTCGGGCGAAAACGGGGATACAATTGGTTCTGGCTCGTCGAGTCCTGGGATTGAAAAGGGTTGCGAGTCAAGGGCCATCGAAGCCCCACAGAATTGACTCCACTCCATCGACTGGAGAAGAGCTGGAGGAGACCAGCAGATATCGAAGGGTCTTCCAGGCCGGCTTAAGCTTAGGCTGGATGTGCATTCCGAATTCCCCTCATAAATCACAGCTCGATTCATGCAAATTGCTTGCTCACTGCCTAATGCGTCCAAGCACGTAGCTGATTGCAGGAAACCGGCCAGGATCGAACGATGGCCAATTGGGTGGCCATTTTCGAGCAGGCTGGGTCTGCAGTTAAGTCCCGAAATTGCTCAATTTTCACGCTGGACCAGGACCAAAAAAAACAGAGAAAAGAAGCCAACACGGAGCAGAACACAGCGGAATCAATTGTCCTGCTCCTCACACCACGGGGAGGGGAAAACTTTCGGCAAATGGCAGCTCATTTTGTATTTATCAAAGAAGCCGATGGAGAGGCAGGAGCCACGTCTGGCCTGATGGCGGCATAAACTTTTATTTCAATGAGAGCCATGAGCAGTTACGCCATTCCTCCGCACACTGGTCAAAATCGAGGGTTTTCCCGGCCATAAACACAGCACTTTCATGTAGGGATGTTCTGATTTCAGACATTGGTTTACAGCCGTTTATAGCTTGTGAGAAATCAGTAATTTCATTAGTATTTAAGGGACTTATTAAAAATATTAAATAAATTACAAAAGAAATCATGACTTCCAGTATTCATGTCAAATTTACTCATTCGCAACGTGGACTCAGAACTTGTAAATATTAATGCAATCATTTCAGGCACCATTTTAATTTTTACTGCAACGTTAAATTTTAAAGAAAACCTCGTTACTTAAATGGAAATTTAAATATTTACTTCAAAACTTATTCATCTGCAATGCTAACTTATAAAATATTTCTATAACCGTATAGCTGCCTCATAAAACTGTAAAGACGTATACCAAAAATTGTACGTAATACTTAAATATTTAGTACAAAAATTACTCATCCGCCACGTAAAACCACGTAAACGAAACCAAAAAATGCGAAAATTCACCCAGTGTGCGACACACGAGTCCCAGCTGTGAACAAAAAAAATTATGAAACACACTCAATACACACGCTCACACACAGGCGGCATATTCGCTGGCTTTCTCGCCATTTCCGGTGGTGCTGCAGGAGGAGAGAAGACAACAGCGGAAACAGGGAAGAACAAGAGCAGCAAGTTGTGTGGCATACTTTTCGGCACTGTTTTCCTTGGCATACAAATGCAGGTAATAACGACTGGGAAAACTAACTCCGTCGGGTGAGAGGGGGAGGCTGGCATTTGCAAATGAAACGCGACTGTTCTAATTTTGGCCCGCCCGGAATTCGTCCGTTTTTGTTCTGTTTTCCCTTAAATATTTATACAAAAAATGAGCAGCTAAGCGGGCACACACAATGACATGTACACACACACACACTCACACCCATACACAGGCCGCCTTGGATGGCTGCAGCGGATCCATTATTAATGCTCCCCATACGTTTCAGTTCAGCCCGTTCCGTGTTTGTTCCTTTCTGCTGAATCTGCTGACTCGGCTTTCCGCTCCATGTTTGCCCAGGACCCCAGGACCTTGGCCTGGCTGCCAGCCTTCGTCCTTTTCTGGCTTCTGGCGGCACTGTTCCGTTTCTGCCTGTTGCGGCCTTTGGCTTATTATCATTTATTTATTTATTTATGTCTAGCGCGTCAGAGGCAATATTTTATTTTCGTTTTAGTTTGCGGATGCGGGTGCGAGTGCGGATGCCGGCCACTCGTTCGATTGTGCGAATCACCAAGGGTCAGAGGTTAAGGCTATTTGGCGCCCGAGCAGGGACCCATTAATAAACTTGCCAAGCAAATATTGCAATATCCAGTTCAGAGATTTCCACGATAATGCGTTCATTGAATTGTGAATGGTATACGGTGTGCCCTCCATCAAAGTGAAATGTTTGGGATACGAAAATAATACAAATTCCAATTTGTTCAATTCACTGAATGCTCTCTTGAATTTCACATGATTAATTATCAAAATTATTAAATTACCAGTTAAATTAAAACAAATTGAATAAAGAATAAAGAACTTTATTAAAGTAACATTTTCACATCAGTATCTCACTGAAATTGAGAATGAAAATAGAATTATAGCTTGCTTGTACCCGTCATTGGTATTTTTCAATTAAATAATAATAATAAGGAAAACCTGGGCGTCACCCCCGCAGAAGAGCTTTCGTAATAAATTAACAATTCAGTAACTCTTTATGTCATATCGATTGAATATGAAATGCCAGAGGAATGCCGGCTGCATTTATTCCAGCAATTGCAAAAGTTTCAACCGGACAGCCAGCGCTGAAAGGAACCTTCTGCCGGGTGTTAATATTTAACAGGATATCGATGGCACCGACCGACAGCTAGCTCTGAGCATTTCTTATTCAATGCAGCTGAGTTGCCCTGCCACTTCCCGTTGTCCCCTAATGGGAGCCATTTGACACCCGCAGGAGCCGAGATAGCCGAGGACACTCAGCCAGTACACAGGACACAGGCACAGGAGGCCCGATAGAAGAGTAATGGCACAGCCAACACAACAAGAAATTGTGTTTGCCTGGGGCCATTAATATTCCCCCTCCCCTCACAACACCACTCACACCTCCGATATCTGCCCCGTGCCCCCAAGGACACTTTGTTATTTGACAGTTTTGACGAAACACTGGCCTAAAACGACGGAAATTGACTAATAATGGGGTTAATCGCCAATAACGATCATTCCCAGAAAAGGTAAATTGTCTGTTCAACGTGAATGCAGTGCTCCCGCCCCGCCCCAGGCTATTAGGCATGTGTTGAAGCATGGAATTACTCGTGTTTACCCAGTAATCGGAGCTTATCAAGGGTATATTGCACAATGCTAGTTGATGGTGGGGCTCTAGGACAATGCTAAAATCAGGGACAGAGCATGGGAAACGAGCCGGGAATATGTGCTGACTTTGTAATCAAAGCAGTAGTTGAATATGTCTGCAGAAAGAAATATTCTTCAAATTGATATACCATGTTTAAGAAGCATTTAAAAGGCTTATAAACCCCTTACTATCAAGCGTGTACATTCATAATGATGTGCATTGACAAACAAATTCATTTTCCATATCTTTTTCCCCAAAAAATTACTAATTTTAAAGTGGATACATAGTCGAATTGGGGTACATAGTAAAAGTTCCTATAAGGAATACAAATATTACATGGCATTTTATTAAGACTTTACCAACTATAAACATAATTTACTGACAAAGACTTGGCTTTATAAGTTAAATCGTATTTTAAGTTCGTTTTGGATATTCATAGTGTTCGTAAAACTGCACATCTCTCATATTTCTAATGTCGAATTCTACCCAATTATTATTTATTATTTTCCCAAAAATGTAGTTATTAGTTTATCAGAATATTCTGTCACTCATAAATACATACAACGAATAGTATTTTATTCCAACTAATTAGTCACCATAAATATCCAAGGAATAATGAGTGCAGATAAGCTTATTGTTTTTAATGGGTTTTCCTCTAATTTCATGCTCATGAAAATCCTAATTATTATTTATTTTGACAACAGTATTGCATTCCCCCAGGAAAACATATTAATCTAGATTTTACTATAGAAAGCTGACCGCTCGAATAAATAAGAGCTTAAAGCAGATATCCTTCCGTCGGCAGAATGGCTTAAACCGTTTTAGCCAGGTCGTATAATTTTCACATCATTGAGAACGTTTTGACTTGCCGGCCAGCTGGCAGCAAGTACGACGGGGACCATGCTCATTAAGCTTAATTCGTTGGGAATCAAATATTTAAGAGATAACCCGGATTGAGGCCGGGCCACAGGAACACGTGTGTGTGCTGCCAAGGCTGATTGAAACTGACACTCCTGGCACCTAGCAGCACTCTGAGTCCGGCTGAGAATGGGGGTGGGGTGCTCTGAACGCAATATGAAATGGCCAGGACCTCGTCCTGGGTCCTCCGCCGCGCTGCTCTAACGAGCAATTTAGCCAACTCATTGAAGCGGAATTAATGGCAATCGATTTTGTTTGGCGGTCGGTAGACGGGACGACTGCCAAAGGGCGGAAAAGTGGCGCAGGGAAAGGGTCTTCATTAGTGGCAGGCCAGCAGCAGGATTCCGACAGGACATGCCCCACTGCCCTCTTTCAAGTCGGTGTTTGTCTTAAAGCGCGTTCGCAATCATTTAAAATCGCTTTAAGGGTGCTTAAGCGGTTTCATGCTGATGTTTACAGCTGGAATTAACAAATTTTTTATGATTTATTACTGCATCAACTGCCCTTTACTGTGGCATAAAATTGAATTTAGAGGAGGGGTCCAACCTCTTTGAGATTTCATTAAATTCTTGGAATTAATTTAATTGACAACCACACTCAAGAGACACAAGGGGCGCTTCCTGCAATTTAAAACTTGCGAATAACACAAAGTTCCCCTTCTCAGAAATGCCGCAGAAATATTTTGGCCAAATGTTTCAATCAACAACTCAGTCAAATGTTAACACTTGCTGACTTGTCCAACTTATGCTGGTTTCTCCCCCGGAGGACGCATACATAGTATATATTTATATGCTATATATGGACTTTCCCTCGCCTGATCATCAGATGAAACTTTCCCTGTCTCGTGTGGGTTGCTTTTTTATTACGTTTGGGGCTATGCAAAAAGTTTACCCCAACCGCAGAAGACCAGCCATAAATACAATTTTTGCTCTTTTCAATTTTTATTCGCAGCTGAATCGAGAAGGATAAACTTTCGGCCCGCTATGCCCAGGAACCGTGAGGGTCCGGGTCCGAGCAGCGAGGAGCGCGGCTGCAGATAGATATACGGATACTAAGCGAGATACAGATTCAGAGACACATACATCTACGGATACGAATACAGATACATTCGCCGCCGCTGAAGTTGAACATGTGCCAAGGCTGCGGGCTGCTCGGAGCTGATTCTGGTAAAACCGCGGCAAGGGCGACGATGCTGCTTGATTTTGGCCAAGTTAAATAAACAAGCGGGCGACATAGACGCACACATACCCAGCACCAACATAGAAACTCCCACCCACAGAATCGCATACGCAAACAAGTCCTTGGAAGGCAGCAAGGAACATGGCGGCGCCCATCGACGAAAGCGTGCTAAATGCACTAAGGGGCGTCACCTCCGCCAACACCCGCCTGCCCAAGCCGCTGCTCATCAAGATCTACGTGGCCAGCCTGAAGCAGGAGTTCAACCAGGAGCGCCGCATGCTTCTCGAGCTGGTGGGTCCCGAGCTGCAGACGCTCTACGATGACAGGCAGATTGAGGTGAGAACAATTATCAGACTGTTTCTCTTGAAGACTTAATACAGCGACCTCTTGTTCTCCAGCTTGAGTTCGTGGACATGCACTTTGGCACCGGCGACCAGGGTGTCAACCAGTTGGAGCGGGATCCCTATATGATCCACGACTATCTGCACGAGATCGACGTCTGCCATGCCCACACAAAGAGTGTTTTCTTCATGGTCCTCGTGGGCGATGGCATCGGTCGCCTGCTGTTGCCCACACACCTGGACGAGGACATCTTCGCCGCTGTCATGGCAGACCCGGAGATGTCCGCTGACCAGGAGGGGCTGCTGGTTAAGTGGTACGAGAAGGATGCAGCTGATTCCCAGCGACAGCTCAAACAGGACTATCGGTGAGTGGAGAAACATAAACTGGCGTAAGGAAGAACTTTTAAACCGAAAACACTTTCAAAACGGAAAACTTTATTGAGATAAAACGAAGCTATAAGCGTCGTCAATCTCAAAAACTAATAAACTCAACCGAACACTCGAGGGAATTGTTGATAATAATACATTATTGTTGGCCCGGCTCAGCCATTGTTGGCCAACTTAATCCCGATAAGTGCAAGCCATACTACCGAAAGAGATAAGTGACTTTTTGCTTTTGAAAAGAGAAAATTGAATTGCCATTTTATTTATCACGAATATGGATACATTGCTATTCCAGCTAACTTCTAGTTTCGATTCGCTCTGAAGGTTATATGTGTGTGTTTTTTATATTTTATCCAATAATCCAAAATGCAAACTGTAACAGAACAAAGTTGCAAAATATTTGTCAAAGTTGCAACCACTTCCGATCCATTGTTCCTTGTTTGACTGAAATTATCCATGTGCCACTTTCGCCTTGTTTGGCAACTCAATTGGAGCTGAACTTTGGCAAATATTTGGCAGGAAGGGGAGTCAGGACATGGAATTGGACAGGGTAAATATGGAAATGCCAGTTATATTGATTAGTTTTCCCTCTGCGCAGACTGCTGCCCGCGAACGAGTGGCTCCAGGAATCGCAGCAGATGCAAAAGTTCCTGGAAGGCGCCCTGCAAGCCTTGATCCAGGGAGCAAGTGCATCCGAACGATCGGCGGACTTTGTGGAGCGCGTCCAGCAGCTGCGGCGCACGCAGATTGAACGCGAAGTAAAGCAGGCTATGGGTAATTGTTATTTATTCATAATTAATTATTATCCTGCTAAGTAATATAATTTTCCTGTAGCTCTCACCAGCGAGAAAATCCTGGCTGTCTTCAGGGAGCGAGCCGCCCAGTCCAGCAAGAGGGATGTGGAGGCCAGTGAGCGGCTGCGAAAGATCAAGGACGAGCTGACCATGAACCTCTCCACGGATAATCACACAACCCTAGTGTAAGTATTTCCCACTCATTACGAACTTTAACAGAAATTACAAGCTATATTTCTGATTATTATCTCCTATTTAAAGGGTGCCTGGCTGTGCCGCCAGCGAGGCCATCGATCCGGACAACGAGGACCACGAGTCCTACTTGAGCAAGTTCAAGAACAAGGTCACCGACAAGCTCCGCCTGCTAATCGAGGCGCACATAACCAATGATCCCGACGTAATCAAGGGGAGGAAAAAGACTGTGCAGGTGAGTTGGATGCAGATGGGGATGGGCCTGAAACGGAGGCCCATTATGCGAACAGACAGGCTACAAAGCGCCTGGGGCTGCGAATTAAATTAAATGGATTTTTCGCAACACTTGCCCCCGCTCCCGCCGTCTTTAAACCGCTGACCGCTTATTTAATCAACAGCCATTCTGATTGTTCGTTGTAGTCATAAATTAATTCCAAGAATTACGCACAAACAAAGGAGAGGCGAGGAGGAGCAGGAGGCCTTTATGGCGCTGCGTTACCTTGTTGCCGCTTCTTTGTTCCTCTTTTGGTATTTTTGTTTTTGAGCCCTTCTTGGGCTTCTTTGCTGTTGCTTACGGTTGCGCATATTGGCCGGGCTAACACGGAGTCCCGTGCTTTTGGCTAATGGCAGCGTGTTAATTAAATGTTCGGCATGTGGCAGGTGAATTATGCCCCAAAGGAGGAGAGTTTTTGGCAGGTATGAATGTTGTAAAGAAAAACACAGAAGTGGAAAAACCAATTCAAAATTTAGGGGAATTTTAAAAGGAAAAAAAATGTTACTAGCTCATAATAAATGCACTTATTTGGGCCGCAATAAAGCTGTCACTTACAGACCAAAATAAAGTTTAGAAGAAATGTAAGCATAAAACATTCAAACGCTTAGAAAAACACACAGATGCCAGAGAAATATGTAAATAAAAACTGGTTAAAGATTCTGTTTATATCTGCTTTCACCTGAAACTGGCTGAGATTGTTTTGGAAATTGCAATTTCGACGGAAATCCAACTAAACCTGTTCGCAGCACGTCCTGTCTGTGTGTGCAAACGGATGCCCGAAGAAGTGTGCTTTGCATATGACAGTTGTCGAAATTGAGTCTGAAAGAGAGATTTCCTGCAATAAAAACCAATTGAGTTGCCCCAAAAATGGCTGCCGAAACCGTTTAGCCCAAGGAGTAGCCCGGTCTACGGCAGCGTCTCTCGGATCCGTTGCGGTTCTCTGCCTTGAACTGCATTGCATAAGTTGCACTCGCCGCCATTTGCCGGCTATGAACATCCTTGCCAGCCCAAGCTCGGCTCCCAGTTCCCTGCATTCAGCTCTCAGCCTGCCGCCCCCAGGCACGCCCTCCTCTTGTTGGCTTTTGTTGAAAGCATTTAACATTTCAGCTCGGTCGCAGCCGAAGGACGAGGCGTAATGCGAACTGGTCGCTGCCATTAGCGGATGTGTGCGTTTGCGGCACTTGGAGAAAAGTTTAGTAATACCAAGAAATGAAGCTAAAGGAAGCACGCCGAAGTTTGAATACCCTTGCAGTGTTCAATTAGATCACAATTATACATTTTTATTTTTACAAGTTTACAGTTACAGTTTTACATTCATATCTTTAGATTTTTCCCTTCATCTACTGAAATTCTAAAATAATACAAAATGACGAAATCTCCAAATAAATGAACAAATGTTGAAAAAACAGCGATGTTATAATTTTGTTTCTACGAATTTTCCGATTGCCCCTATGGCAGCTATGTGATATAGTCGGCCGATCCGGCCCGTTCCGACATATAAAGTAGTGAGAATAGTCAGAAGTCTATCTACAAAGTTTTATTCAGATAGCTTCAAAACTGAGGAAATAGTTTGGCTAGATCGACTCCCCTGTTGATGCTGATAAAGAGTATATATATTTTATAGGGTCGGGGAACCGTCTCCTTCTCGGCGTTGCAAACTTTTGACTAAAATTATTATACTGCAGAGGGTATAAAAATATGAATGAAGTTGTGCGGAAAATTTCGATTAGGGATTCCTCTGCTTAAAACACTTTAATCCCGATTTTTTTCGAAAAATTTTAGAATATTCCCCAATTATGTTCGTAATTGTGTCTG
The DNA here is from genome assembly GCA_018905715.1 of Drosophila lini. Classification (NCBI taxonomy): domain Eukaryota; kingdom Metazoa; phylum Arthropoda; class Insecta; order Diptera; family Drosophilidae; genus Drosophila; species Drosophila lini. The sequence goes on along the minus strand of JAEIIL010007942.1, from coordinate 2,404 downwards.
TTTTTTTTATACCTTAGATCCCCTTGCTCTTACCACTGGGAAGTATGCGAATAATTCTCCAAAAATATATTTTTCAAAATAATTTGTTAAAACCTACTCTTTTTTAGTGTATCATCCACCGTTACAAGTCGCCTGTTACCGGCTCACTGCTTTGTGTAGCTGCCTCGCCTCCTTCATTTTCCTTTCACGGCTCTTGGTCGCCTTCCTTTACGAACACCCTTCCGTTCTTCCTGCCCCGTCGCCTCTGACATATTAACACACTTACGCTTGGGCACAATGTAGCCACGCCCAGGTCGTCCCTTGTTTGCACTTAACGATGCAGCAACGTAAACTGCATCCAGTTCTGGTCAAAACAGTCCCCCTTACCTTTCTCCTGCACCCCTTCAGTGTCTCCGATGCGGATAAAAGTGTTCGCAAAGGTAAATCCCATCGCCCATCCCCTGCCACGCCGTGCTTTGACAAAATGTTGTGGCACTCTTTGCCGCAACCAAGAAATATGCAAAGTGTGCAGCAGCCCCACACTCTCCTCCCTATACTACAGCCGGTCCCACGTGTGGTATGAGCAGCCTCTTGTATGGCAACCGCTGGCACTCGCCTGAAATGAAATTAAATCAAGTCAAATGCCAACTAATTAAGCGGTAGCCTTAAGGTGACTTTCCCAGCTACTGGCAGCAGCTTCTGGCCATATTGATTCGCCCGTCATGTCCCCGGGAAATGCATTACGCAGATGCTGTCAAACGAGATTTACAAAGCAAAAGCCGCTTACTGGCAAGAAGTGGCATAAGAGACTCTGTCGCAGACTCAGTCTCAGTCTCAGTCGCAGTCTCAGAATCGGAATCATCATCAGACTCAGTCTGTGAAGGAGATCCTGGCAAGGACAGGGCGACGACTACTTGTTAGTGGCAAACATGCCACGGCCAGACAAGGTGAGCCACACTCACAGAAAATAAAGGATGAATATTATAAAGAAATATTTGGATTTAGAATATTTGTATTCATGTATGCCAGACCTTGTGCTTCCTTTGAAAACGGGTGAATGCTTACTTTTTAGGATTAGCTAAGCCCCGTGGTCCACATGGACTTCATATGGATAATGAGCACATGAACCTTAATATTCTCTCAGTGTCTCCACTAAAACCCACCCACCGCCACCCAGCAGGTGGGCAAAAAAAGTAGGGGCAATGGCAATGGCAAAGGTAAACAAAGTTACGGGGCAAACACGCTGAATGCCACTCACTCGCATTCAGGCTGATGGGGATGATGATGACGTGGTCGGTGCTCGGGAAAGGGAGAACGGAAGCGGGCGACACTTCGGAATATACATATATGTAGGAGGTGCGAGTATATATCTGACATATCTGAGGTGTAAGCCGGCAGAGAGCTCTTAGAGGTCACACGCAGCAGCTGGCCCGAGATGAATGGCTGAAGAAGGTGGATGGATACTGTGGAAGTGACACCGGGACACTGGGTCTCGGGACGAAATGGAGATGCGGTTGCTGGTGGCAGGTGGCTGCTGGCTGCTGTATGGCAACAAATCCAATTACCGACAAAACCTAAGCAGCAACTGGTTAAAAAACATATATTTCTATGCAAATTATGCCCATACTCAGGATCCAGCAATCAAAAATAATTACAATCCGTGAAATACAAAATGCCAACTGCTGTTGACCTTGGCGGAAAACATATGTTTTGGATTTGCTCGCATTTAAAGCCTTTAAAATTAATTCACACATCGGATTAAGCAATTAATTTCCTGGAATCAACCTATTTAAATGTTATTTAAAACAAAAAAAACGCAGCACAGCTTATGTGGATTTTATTTAATAACTGGCGGCGAATGAGGTTATCTTTTACAGCTACAGCTGACATCACTTGGCAAGCGATTGGCTTAATTGGACATTGGATAAATAAACATTGAATTATATTCCCATTTGTCACACTCAAACGAAAGCAAAGTCAGCAGGGAGCAGCAGAAATTGAAATCTGTTTGAAATAATGTCTTTAATGGGGAATAGCTTGGAGTTTGGAGGTTAACCAAATAAAGGGATTAAAGGGAAATAGGATTTGTGTAAGATTCATACTAATAATATTATTTTCTAAAGATAATGGTGTTAGGATATAGAAATAAGTAAATTCAGACTAATTTAAAATCTACATTAGAAGTCATCAAGTGTTATAGAAACTCTCTTACTTATATGTATGCTTTTTATTTAGTTCTGTTTAAACTATCTTAATCTTAACAAGAAAGGAAGCTTACTTCGGCTCGCCGAAATTTGTATACCCTTGCAGATATTATTTCATTACATTTTACCTTTACTTATTATGTTTACAGTTTGACAGTTAGAGTTTTACATTCCCAGCTTTACATTTTCTCTACATCTACCGATCTTTTATATGGCAGCTA
>JAEIIL010007938.1:0-18794 GCA_018905715.1 Drosophila lini | reverse complement strand
CAACGGTTAATTAACTGTATTTGAATTCGGGCTCGTATTTATATAGTGGCCATTGGTTATAGTTTTGGTTTTGGTTTGGGTTTGAGTTGGGATTCTAGTTTGCGGACAGCCAAAACAGCCAACGGGCAACACCCAATTAGCCCGAATTTATTTATACTAAAAATGTTGGTGGCTTTTAATGGCAGTTATCAAATGGTAACTGTTACAAAAGAGACAGGTTGCTACTACTAACAAAAATATATCAATTTTTGCCCTCGCTTTTCCATCTGAAAATTAATGTTTATAGTTTTTCGATTTTTTTATTTCAGTTTTTGATTTTTACGAGTTGGGCGAGTGTGGGAAACCGAGGCGCCGCCCCTCTCTTTGGGAGCAGTTAATAAATATTCATCATTCATTGCCAGCAATCATCAAAAGGTTAATCAAGTCGATACCGATTTCGAAAGGATATTAGACGAGACATGTGAAGTGCCCACAAGATATCGCCGCCGGAGTGGGGGCACACACATCGGAGTTCGGCTCTGGAGGAAAAGAGTTCCCACAATGAAGAAGCGCGCTTGTGGCACTTGTGATTTCTACGAATGTTACAACAACCACAGTCGCGCAAATGGAGGCTTCCTCTTCTTGATGTTGATGTTGCTGTTGTGCCTTTGTTGTTGTTGTGACATTGAGGGCGAATGCGTTTGGTAAACGACGTCGGCGACGTCGAAATCAGGTAAAAACAAAAGGTTAACACAAAAGAACAAACAACGAAAACAACTGACAACAGCAACAACGATTTCGCTTTTGGCCTGGTCCACAAACCAACAAAAAAAAAAGGCAAGTAAGGAAGGTTTAGTGATTGTTTCGAATCTGGAAATACCCTTTTTGCGGTTTATTAGTTTAATATATGATAAATAATGACAGATTTCTGGAGCTTCATATAATATTTTTTTGAAAAATTATTTATATAAAAAAAACACATTGCAAAGACTTCTCTTGCTGTCAAAAATATTATAAAGAAAAAGGGCGAAACGCCATATAATTTTCAAATTGGCGACTGGCGTTACTCATCTTATTCTTTATCTTGTCCCTGTTTTCACCTCAACTAAAAGTCTCTCTGCTAGGGTAATATCTATAAGAAAACGACAGAAAGCGAGGGAAAAAACTACCGAAAAGCCAAACACCATGACATGGACACCAGGCGTAGGCTCTCGCACTCGAACAGCGCCTCAGCTCGGCTCGACTCAACTTGGCTTGGACTCGAACTACGGCTCGAACTCCTCCAACTTGGACGGCTCCTCCGCCTCCTACATCTCAAGTGTGTGGAGGAGAGAACCAGCCATCGCATTTTGTAACTCATGTGCGACATTAAGTGCTTTGGTTTTTTTTTTGACGACGTCGGCGGCGGCGGCGGTGGAGAGCTGAAAAACAAAAGGAAAAACTGACCCGTAAGTCATCATAAATGCAAGTTTATGGCCACAATGAAATGATGACGGGACTTGGAGTTGGACTTGGAATAGAGCCGAGCCGAGCTTGTCCGCCGGAGGTCGTCGGAGCCATCCGCTCTACCTACCGCTCGCCGCGGAGTTACTTCTACGAAATCACATCAAGAGCTCCGAGGCTTCGAGTCTCTCCGAGAGTTCCAGTTCCCGAGCACCGACTTTGGCGGGCGTAACTCTTTATAGACTCGCATTTTGTAGATGTATCTATTCCGCGGAAATCACAAAATCCCACAAATTCTCCTGCCCCCGCCATGGATTGCTTTTTATATTGTTTTTTCGGTTTGGTTCTGGTTTTCTCTTGAATAACGCCAACGCATCCATCTCTTGTGGAGTTTGGCGGACAGAATGTGTATACATTATGTTGTGAATTCATAAGCGATTCCTTGTCAATCATTTGCCATATTAAGGCGCCTCCAGATCCTCCTCCTCGGGAGTCTTTGAACGCTCGTTAACCAATTATAGCGCTAGGAGATCGATTTGATGGGACATCAGTTTGGATCTTGGGGAGATTTTACAGTGGTTCAATTTTAAGAGGAAATTGGAGCAAGAATATTGATCAGGAATAAATTTAGGAACTTGGTTTTAAAGATTGTTTATCCATTTAAGTTTAATCAAAGTATAAACACTTTCAAGTAATGATCTAATCTCTTTACCACATAATCCTCTTCCACTGTGAGATGATTTGGGCTTGTTAGTGTCCGCGGAATTGGACTCTTTCCAGCGTAGTCTTGGCAGTGACTGCTATGATGATGAATTGTGTGAATTTAGCACATTAGTCGCATCATCCGCGCAGAAGGACAAATGCAGCCGGTCTACCTCTCCCGCGGAGAAGGGTAATCATATCGCACAGAGACCTGTCTCCCCGCAAAGGTGGGCAGCAGCAGCAGCAGCAACTAGATCGATGGCCAGTCAGAAGTCCAACTCAACCCGCGGAGCTGGGAGTTATGGAGGTAAATGCATTCATTGTGAGTTGTAATTGCAATTGATCTTGATTACGGCCCCTGTGATAATGTTCTTATTGAGGAGCGGTCAGTGGCAATGTTGCTGCGTTGCGATTCAATTGTTGCACTTGACGTGGGACAAGCAGCTCGCATGTTGCACAGATACGAACGTGCCTCAATGTGTTCTCCTCCATTGATCATTGATCATCCATCTAGCCAGCCGGCAGTCCAAGTGGGCGTCTCTCACAAAGCTGAGGTGAGGTGGGGGTACTGATCTTGTCGGTCCGTTTAATTGATATACAGTATAGCCCTTACTCTTACCTTTCGAGGTGGTTATTCTGCAGACACAGAGCAAGAAAATTAATCGTTAATATCCAGGAACATTAATAATAATTTAAGGAATATTTAACATAACTTTAAAATGTGTAGTTTATCATTTATACCTCTCTGGGAATTTGATTCCTTTTGGATTTTTGGAATTGTTATTATTATTAACATTTAGAAAAGGGTTTCGGAATCTCTCATGTAAATTTGTCGAAAAAGAGGATTTTAAACTTACTAGAATTAATAATGAGATTAATCTTCATAAAGAGATTCTTTAATATACATTCTCTAGCTTTGAAAATGCTTCGATTTTTCTGATCTTTAATTAATAATAGGCTCTACATTTTTTGTCACTGTGCACCCGCCTTGTCGTCGATTCGAATTCAGCTAAATTCACACAAGAGTTCATTAGAGTTGACGCTTGCCTTAAAACTGACACACGTTACATTCGACTGCCTGACTGGCGATCGTCGTGGAATTGGACTTGGAATTGGGTCCCTAGTGCAATTTAGTGCGGCTAATAAGCAGCCGAGATGTCGCTGCAACTCAGCCTAGGCACAGACTCCGTCAGGCAGGCAGGCAGGCAGACCGACATTTAAAAGTCGCCTCAATCTGCTGCCGATCGATGGCGAATCAAACTAATCATTCAAAATTCAACACAGGCTCCGACTTTGACTGTAGACTGAGGCAACGGCAGCGGCAGCAGCTTCAGGTACAGCTCAAATTGTCATCATTAGGAAAAAGGCAATCGCTACCGCTCAGAGCCACCGCCGAACCAATGAACTGAACTGAACTGAGCTGAGCCACCGATCCGCTGAGCCACCGCTCCCTGCCTAAATTTGATTTCTTCCTGCTCCTTTGTGCGCGCTTTTGTGCGCCATCAAACGCCGGCGACAGTTTGTCAGATTATTATCAGATTGCACTGGCTCACTTTTGACTTTCGAGCAGGCGGCGGCGGTCTAGGAGGAGCCACCACAGGTCCCGATCCCGATCCCGATCCCAAGCCCCACCAGTGGCGTCGCCCCGAAGGGATCTGCCAATCTGACCCAGTTCAGCCGGAGGATGACGCCCATGAACACAGCCAGCACAGAGAGAAATTAGAGGTAGGGAAAACTATGATTTTTAGGTGATTAAAACTTATACAACAAATTTATTTGGAGGACAGCATTTTAAAGTAATTTTCTAAATTTTTTAAGATAATTAAAGTTACATGAAAATTTTATAAATGAAAGACGACTGATCTCTACATTTATTGAAATTGACTTGAAATCACTTGAAATAGGTGTAACCCCTTCCTTTATTTATTCTATTTCTCAGCCCTTAGTTAGTGATAATTTTAAAATTTTCCCAGTGTACCCCTCTCGATCCGCCATAGAGTCGCCGTTGACTGTCAGCGATTGTTTTGCTCCCGCGCATGCGCGCGGCTCTCTTCAAACGAAATCACATCGAATGTCGTCGCATGCGCGTGATCAACGTTGTTGATCTCTACCTGTATACCTCCCCCCTATGGCCCACCTGCCCCTGTGATTCGTGGCATGTCGATTTTCGGATTTTGGGTGCACTAAGCACACACACATACACGAGTCCCTGAGTTCCAGGTCGCTTTCGTTTTAGGGCTTTTCAATACCTTGGATCTCATGTATCTCATGGATCTCATGGAACTCTTTGTTGACTCTTGTCAATATACCCTTTTGGGGCGGGTGGGATCTGCTCAGACTTTCTTTACCACTAACTTTTTTTAATAAATATTTGCAGTGCTGATGGAAGTTTAGTTTTTAGAGGAAATTCCATAAAGAAATAAGGCATTCCATAAATCATTCTCAAGGTAAAGGTGGGTTATTCTCTCATCTATGATTACTATTTACATAACGTTTAAAATTAAAGTGTTTTGTACATTTGCAATTTCAAAAAGTTCAAGTAGTAACTTATAAACTACACATTTCAATTTTTAATAGATTTATCACAAATGGAAAACTCAGAAACTAGACTATAAATCTATCTCAAACTTATTATTTATTTGTATAATATTCTTTGAATGACCTTAGCTTAATACCAATATCTTCAAGATATCTGTAACCCCAACTATCAAAAACTAAGAACCTTTATAAATTACATATTTTGTAAACTTTAATCTTCCTATAAAAAACGAATTTAAAACACAAATAAATATTTTTTAAAGAGCATCTCGAATCCGTCTACCCATCTCCCTTAGCTTTCTGTTTTTTTTCGGTATTTACGAGCTTTTTTCAAGTGAATTTCAGCGCCTGATGCGAGAGACAATGGTTTTTCGGTATTGTTTGGATTCCTCTGCTTTATGTGGGTGGCTTCTGTCCGGCGGCATCTCTTTCGGCCTCTCCCCCCTCCCCTTCCCCGTGTGTTTTCCAGTTAACTGCCTCTGGCAGTGTATCTGTAGCTGTGTTCCTCGGCGTATGGGAATCGTTAAATTAAATCGCAGTCGTTTATGGGCCTGGTTTTCCTTTTGGGCGCCTCGACCGCCGGCTGATGAGGCCCGCGACCTCTTTTGGGCCTCAAATTTGTCAACTTGTAGTTAGTATATTTCTTGGCTGCTTTTTAGTTGACCCCCCCTGCCACTGGCCCATAAAATACTTATGTTTTTTAAGAATTTTACGATGCCGCCAGCGTCTTGTGTGTTTTCTGGTACTTTACCTTTTACCATTTTCTTGTTTTCTCGCTCATTCGGGGTTATTTTTTTCCTTTTTTAGTGAAACTGAAAAGTGACAAGACTGCCACCGGTTTTTCGGAGAGATTTTTATGCCTACTTGTGGAGTGATTTTGGCTGATATCGCACGGCTGCGGCTGGCTTCCGCTCGATTTTCCCTTTTTTAATTAAAATTTCATAAAAATGCCTCGCACTTAGCACTTGTCTAAGCGCTGGACTTTCCAAGTGCCGCCGGCTCCCAGTCGCCTCCTTGAAGTCCGTTTTGTACTCCGCCCCACCTCACGTTCTTGCCACTGGAACAATGGCGGTCCGGGGACTTTGATCTTCGTGCCGGGCCTGATCGGTAGCCAGCACCACCGGCACCACCACCACCACCACCGCCGCCATCAAGACCAAAATCCACAAAAGGTTTATTATTTATTGTTGGCGAAAGAGGAGGGCCCGCCGCCGCCGCTGCCGCGCTGTAAAGGAGCAAGGTGCAGCTCCCAAGGAGGAGGGATCGACAAGTGCAGTCCATGCTGCAGCTGCAAGTTGCAAGTTGCACGTTGCCAGGTTGCCAGTTGCACAGTTGCCGATTGCACCACGAGCCATGGCTACTGGAAACAACGCACGGAAAGAAAATTGTTTAAAAAATATTCAAGATTCTGGAAATTATTTAAATATTTCAATAAAGCAACAAGATTTATAAATAATGGCTATAAAAAATTAATTTTAAATATTTTCTTTGACTGAAAATATATCCTCAAACTTTAAACTAATTTTTAAAAAATTATTATACATTGTTTCTTTTAGATTTTGTATTGCCATCTCCCCTATAGCTCCCATTAAGAATTCCGAACAAGACTGAGCTATTTACTTTAATATAATTCAACTATGTTAATTTTAAATATATTTTTCAATTTGTTAAGCCTTAATTGTGCTTATTAAGCCGGGCATTTTTCCATGTGTTATCCACGCGAATGGATATTAAAACAGAAGCCAGAGTTAAATCTCGGCGCGCAGTGGATCGTAACGCCAGAGAGAAGGGGCTGGAAAAGGGGGCCATGGGGCGCGAAACGGGGGGCGTAACTAAATAGGGGGGACGATCAGACAAAACGCTTTACAAAACGTTCGCTTTGGAGGACGTTCAAATAATAAATGCACTCAAAAATGCCCAAATGCCCGCAAACAAAATAAATAAAAATGTTATTGATATTTAGCGAGTGGTCTACCGACTATCCACTCTTGGTTCTCCTTGGAGCGCGTGCTATGGCATCCAAAGGTCCTCTTGGTTTATTCTATATCTCAGCATTTTCTTTTTTTTATTTATTTTTCCTATGGCGCTCATTGCCGTGGCCGCCTTTTTGTCCACGATTTGCTAGATAGAAGCACGACTTGGGAGCGCTTGGCTTTCGGCTTTCCATTTTTATGGCATTGCGGAACTCAGGTAGTAATTCCCATTTTAATGACAAATAAATAGATATCCACAAACTGAATGAAGTTTATTCAAACCGATTTGCTTTTAGAGCCTAGTTTGAAGGGTATAAAAAAAGTGTCAGGTGAAGGCATCGAAAGAAAAAAAATCTTAAATCCATATTAAGGCTACTTTATTCATTGCTGAAAATCTTAAGGCTTTCAATTGATTTATAAAGCTTTAAACATTTCATTTTAAAAGGGCTTAAAACCCAAACAATAAACAAAATATTATATATATAATATTCGCCACTTAAATCCTAACGTATGCATATCAAAATATTGAATATTTTATAATAAATTTTATATTTATGATGTATTATAAATTCAGGCTTGTAATCCCCTTTCCAAAGTTTGCTGGATAAGCTTAAATTCAAGCAAAAGCTTATCCTAATGAATACATTACTCTCAACAGCTCAATGGAAGTCGATATATCTAATCTGAAATGTTCACCTGGCTCGAGCAATTAATTTGCCTGCTCGGCGAGCTTCCTAAGCCTCGACCCAACCACAGAAGCGAGGAGGACTTCCTCTGAGCCCAGGCTCATGCTAGTGCCATATCGGGAGGAACACACGATCTCGTGTCATCTACGGCATTTCCACATTTCCAAGGAACTCGGTGGCGGGCAAGGAGAAGCAGTTGGAGTGGGGGAAGTGCATCTTGAGATGCACAACATGCGCAGTCAACAAATTTGCAGCAACATCAACGCCATCTACGGTGGGTGTTGCCGCCTCATAAACATCTATCATCGCACAAAAGAGCCACAGATCTTCAGGAGGGGGGAAGGGGACTGTCTTCTTCGGGGGAAGACTGTCTTTGTTGGGGCCTTTGTGCTGCGAGTTCTCGAGTCTCGGCTGCCCGCCTTAACTGTCAACGACGATTAAATATACATTTGCATAAATTAGCCAAAGTATTCTCCGTATGCTTCCAGAGGTCCGAAAGGTGAAAATTAAAGAGCAGCCAAAGAAAAAAGAAATCAAATGGAATAGGAATCGGTATACGAAATAGGCTTGTATCGGAATCCACTCAACTGAAATGAAATGCGTTAAAATCAAATGCCGTAAGAAATGCTCCCCAAACAAAACTTGAGGCCCCGAATCTCCGATCTTCGGCCATTGTTGAGCCTCGGCAGCAGCTGTCACATAATTCCGCTATAAATTCTTATTCAGTTTGGACTAGCTGTTGATTTCAACACCTTAGATAAGCGGGTCTCCGGCTCTCCCCTCTCACCTTTGTCCCCCCTTGGAGCCACTGCACGTGTCACCCCCGCGCGTCAGCGGTCGCCTCCTACGCCTGCGCATATAAACTGCTTGTAATACGCGGCTATTAATTTAAAATTACAGTTTTACACAAGCCCCACGGCATTCAGAGCCCGCTGGCTGGGAGAAACGAGGCGGAACGGAGCCAAAAAAATAAATATATGATATGAAAACGGCTTATAGGAATTCTTTTGGGGTAAAAAAACAACGAAGTTTTCATACACTTTGTAAGTTATAGAGTGGAGTTTAAAGAAATTGATAGCTAAGTTTTACTTCTCTATATTTTATATATATTTTATTTTTTTTTATATAATTATGTATATATTTTTTAAATTTTTTTTAAGGGTATTTTTGGTGATGTCTGAATATAATAAAATTTGAAAAAGTTATAAAAGATCTAACTTATTTGCAGAACAATTAACTCTGGCTTTAATTCCAAATTATGTTTAATTTACATACAGTAATATATTATCCTAATAATATAAATATAATATAAAATAAAATTTCATACAATTTCTATTTATATTTTCTTTTATTCCCTCTTAAAAAATATTCTAAACAAAGCAATTTCTCAAGTACTAAAACCTTCCTTCAACCCATTTACAATCACAAAAGAAAATCTAAATTTTTTGCCATTAAATCTGGGAAAATATATTTTATACCGTGACAGATTGAAGTTGCCTCCTGAAAGGGTATAAATAAAAAGAATTAATGGCTTACGCACAGATTTACAAGGCCCCGGGAATCGATATGCATAAATGCATGGACCGGGCCATGTTGGAGGGCGAGCGGAGGCATGAAAGAGAGCTAGCTGCCTGCATCCGAATCCGACGAATCGGAATCTGAATCCGACTCCGACTCCGAGTCGGTGGTGTCTCGGCCACTTAGATGTTTGGGCCGCGATAAGAGGGCCACAACTGGAGGGAGTAAACCGAACAAAACACAGCAAAACATACGCTTAAAAATGCATTTACAGTTAAACTCAATCAATTTTCAATCGATTTCATTCAACGACTGAAAATTTATGAGCGGACATTAAAGAGGTTGGGCCTAGGAGAAGGGATACTCTAGGAGGCAAGTGCATCCTTATCGATGGCCATTAAGGGTCCTTAGTACACCGGCTTCCTGTGTGTGTGGCCTTGGCTACCTGTTGTCACCCGCTGTGCGTGGGAATGGCAATTAAAAATGGTTAAGGGAATGGGTAGATGGCTGAGGATCAGGCACCAGATGAGGTCACCGGAGGCAGCTGGAAGAGAGAGGGTCAATTAAACGGTCTACGTATCCGATTGCATCTCTTTCTATCAATGCGGATGCCAAGGCGACCTGGAAGATGGAACCTGGAACCGCTAACCGTTGGCCAAAGTCAATTGGCCAATTGCTAGATTGGTTAAAAACACTAAGCTGCATGAGGAGCATTAATTAAATATATGAAATATATGTTGTCTTTCTTTAAAATATATATTAAATAGTGCCAAAAACAGTTGCAAATAATTGATAATAATAACTATGTTAAGTACTGGGTATTACTTTATTATAATTATAGCTTAAATTTTTGTTTTAAATAAATTTAAAATTTAATTTCAAATGCCTTCCTCTTTCTGTGTAAAATTAAGCCACACTCCCCTGATGACCAGTGTAATTGGGAGTTGATTTTAGCCACGCACTTGTCGGCCGCTTCAGAAGATCTCTAGCAGTCCGTTTCATTCTCTTTTTCGAGGCATTTCAATTGGCCGTTCTATGAAATTAGCACCTGTCTCACCGCTGCACTGCGACTGTGGTCCAATCCATTTGGAATTCCGCAAAATCATTATGCCCCGCCGCGTGCGCCTCGCTCGTCGAAGATCCGAAAACGCTAATAGAGCAATAGCGCTGATCCTCGCCGATGATCCCTCCTCCCTCCTCCTCCCAGCTTCGATCCTGCATTGTTCGCGTGTAATAACTCCTTCAATCGATCGCTGGCGATCGCTGGCAGATCAATTGCTGCCGCCTATCGACGCCACGGTCATGGCATGAAAATTGCATGCTTTCTATTTCAGATGAAATCAACTGACAATGGCCCAGCGTTCTTGCCCAGAATCGGGCAGGAATCGGGAGGAGATCGAGGCAAACACTTCAATTGAGTGCGCCTGGCCATTGTTCTGCTGACGAACTTTCGCAAAAGCTAAGCTAAGCTGCCTTTGTGCAATATTATTAACAGCAGCAGCAGCAGCAGCAACTGCTGCATCTACGGCAGCAACTTTGAGCTCTCAATCGAGCGTTACAATTTTCACAATCTCGCAGCGATTGGACATGCAAGTGAGGCCAAGGAGTTGCATAAGCTAGAGGCCAACTTCGACTTGGTTCAGTTTGGAGTTCCAAGAGGCTCACCAAGGCACCTCCTCATACCACGGCTCGAAATCTTCTTGGCATCTTTGATACCCTAGAATGAGGATTATTAATTTTGATTTATTAAGAATTGTTAACTGAAAAGATACATTTTACAAAAGATATTTATAAAAGAAGAAATTCTGGGTATCAAGTAAGGAATAAATAAAAATCTTTCAAAGGGTATTCCCAGCTTCGATCCTCTTTATCCTCCTGGCCCTCTTGTTATATGATCATGTATGAAGATCTGAATCAGTGTGCAGACTGCAACGGAGACTGGGACTGGGACTGAGGCTGAGACAATCGCGCTGCCTGGCTAAAGTTCGCAACTCTCGCCTGAATCTCGAGTCTGATCTTTGCCGCCATTCAAGGTGTTTGTGTGTGCTGCCCCTCGCTCCTGCGATCGCTGCAGCTCCTCCCGGCGCACTCCAGATCTTTTTTTGCTGGCTCTGCAGATCTGCATTTGTGTGCGGGCATTAAGACAATTTATAGCCGCTAATGTGCCAAGCAAAGCCCACCGCACAATTGGCCAGAAGAAAGAATGCAGAGGGAGAAAATAAGGGTGTCACAGGTACTATAAATATATTGATTAAATTTCAAAGGAATACTTACAATAAAGTCAAGCCTAAAACTAAAAATATATAAAACAGAGTCATATTAATTGACTAACTATTTGGGTTCCTTGGATAAAAGTTAAATAAATATATTAAAAATTGTTTGCTTATATATATCAATTTATAAATATAATTTTAGCTTAAGATTTCGCACACCTTTCCTTAAAACAATATTTTCTCAAAAATATCAAGTATAACTTACCAATTTCCATATATATTTTTCTCACTGCAGCGAAGGAGAAGCCCGTGGAGGAGTATAGGAAAATATAGCTGATCAGATGGGGAAAGAGGAGGAGAGAAACCCCCGTCTAGAGCAGCTTCCGTTCCGTATCATTTGTCTATTTAGTTGCGGGGCCTGCGCTTTTCCGATTAACTTTTTGTTGAACTTCATTACCTGGCGAAAATGCAATAATCGAGCGGGGATTGAACTAGACTAGCAGCTATACCAATTTGTATCGCCGATCGGGGGCAGAGAGCGAGCGAAATACAGATGAACAGGGGCGCGCAGCCAGACTCATATGAAGATCGCCTTCGTAATGATTAAAAATCGTGCACTGGACCAAAGCGAAAACAATATTCGCTTACAAATTGGCACAGTGCCACGTGAAACACCTGCAAAAATATGGCCAGAAACGGGGGGAGTTGCTTGAATAGCTACCAAGCTACTCTTGATGATGAAGATTCCCAGGAAGGGTAATCAAGGTAGCAGCCAATCAGGCGATTATCCCATATATTGTTGGGGCAAACCGTACATATTTCCATTGATGATTGCGAAATTAATTCTGGAAGCGATGTGGGGAGTAGAAAAAGGATATGGAATCAATGATTATTATTGGAAATATTCCTAACAAATATAATAGTTTATATTTCCCCATGAATCAAATTAATAAATACCTTGCATTATTATTACTTCACTAAATTTTTGTTTTACAGCCTCCCCTTTTAAATTAACTCGAATTTAGCCTTACAATTTATTTATGAACCCATTTAGTTGACGGAAAAATATGCGCAGAATGATGGAGGACCGCTTTTGATCTCTTCCCTCGATCCCACGAACTGGTGATTGCCATCCCCAGCTGAAGTGTTCCAATTGTCTAAAGCACTCTCGTGCATATAGTTTTCTGCATAGCATATAGCATATAGCATATATAGTGCAGTGCAGTGTCGCATTGCCATTAATTTCGCTTACAATATTAATTACCATCAAATTTCTCATTCCGCTGATTTGTGGTTCGAGGCGAGGCGAATGTGTGGCAAAAATGATTTCGGCCGCAGATTCATAAAATATCTGCCCACAATGGGGAGAGAGACATTAAGTATGCAGAGTGTCCATCCCATCCCCAGTGATTTTTCCCCCCGAATTTCCTCGCTTTTCCCACCAGTTTGGCAGCTCTTCCCACTCATCCTTGGTCAGGCGTTGCTGTTGACATGTTGCCGTCGCCCGTTGCTGCCGCTGCTGCTGCTGGCATTAAATTAGTTGTTGGCATCGGTAGTGGCAGCTAATGCAGACCACCACCTTCACCCAATCCCCCCCTGGTTATGCCGGGCCAGACCCATTCCCCAGTCTCCGCTCCATCAACCGGCTAACGATGCACTCAATTACAGCGACCAGTGCGGTGACGTCGCATAAATTATAGTTTATTTATTTTTATTTTCATTTTTAATTTCACTGCGGCGCTGCTCTGCTTTTGTTATGCCTCCCTCTTGATTGCCCGATGAGAAAAATATATATTTTTATTTGCAAAATGATTAGCTGGTCAAGTGGAAATTATTTGGAATATTTGTAGGTATTTTAAAATTTATATCTTACTTTTTATTAGAAGAAAAATACAATTTTAAAATTCATAGAATACTTTTAATGTTTAACATCTTCTTAAATTGTTTCTTTTAATTTTATCTAAATTTATTTCCAGTTCTTCTTTTCCCTCAAGATTTATACCCTCTCGTATTGATATATTTCCTAGCGTTAGAACGTTCAACTTTTATTTAGACCATTTGTCAGTTGTGTACAAATTGCAATCGCGCTTTTGAACCCCAAAAACAAAATCGCACTATGTTTTTTTATTTATTTAGTTTTATTTTTCGTGGAACGACACCTGTCTGGCATTTCAAGTTGCTCGCACGTAGCACGTGGGTTCAGGTTGCCCGTTTTCCAAGTTCGATGGAGTTGCTCTGTGTCACCTGCATACAGTGCGGCTCATTAACGGCAGCGTTTGATTGACCAAATTATTATGTAATTAGCTGCAGGCTGACCCACATCCCAGCAGGTGGTTTCGGCGGCACTGCCTCTTATCAGTCTGATTTATTCATGTTTCTCGAGGCTGACTTATGGAACGTGTTTTTCGCCGGCACGTCGTTGACAGGAAGTCGGGCAGTCCAGGGACTTGGTTTGGGATTGGGAAACTCAGCCACTCGAGTTGGCAAATCCATAAACTGGGATTGAAATATGGCAGAGAGGGGTTTGTGTGTGGAAATACTAACTCCATTTTTGAGAGCTTAAAAAAAAGGCTACTTGCAAGCGAGGGGTTTCTGTTTAAGGTAATAAACTAGAAAACTTGGTAATAAACTAAGAAAATAATAATCAGGATATAATACAATTTATATATTTTTGATAAATTTAAGGAAAGAAATTATTATGTTTCATAAAATTATCAAAGGTTTCTGGATTTTTATACTTTTTTGGGGGTATTATAATTTAAGTCAGAAGAATTTTTGGCTTAGTTTATATATTTGTATACCCTTTCCAATAAATCAATTGCAAACTGCAAGGGTTCACAAACTTCGGCGTGCAGAAGTTAGCTTCATTTGTATTGTAATTAAAGTTCTATAACTTATATAAAATTTAGGTTGCTAATAGATTAATAATTCTTAGTAAAACCTAACAAACTTGTAAACTAAATTTATTAAAAATTACACGTGTAGCATTTAATTTCAATTTACTAAAATGTACTAAGTACCTCATTGCTGACTAATTCTCCAAAGATTTATTGGCTAATCCTTAATTACAAACTGAGTTATAAAATTACTCAACTGAAACGATTTCTATGATGTATCGCTATGCCCCTATATGCTTAACTGCCACCTCTTCCTAAGAGCTCAATTTGCTATTCAATTAATATAAATATAATTTATTCAGCAAGAGATTTTAATGAGCTCAGCCAGCCAGCTAGCCTATTTGTGTTTATTTAACAATTTCGCACCACCTTGACTGGGGCTGTGGGCTAGGAAAGGTCTCTAATTGGCATCTTGTGGGAGTGATATATTCAATTAGCGACCAATTGATTGTTGATCCTCCAACAAAGCGGGTTCCAGGTATTTTTGGCACCTTCTCTGTTTGCCAGCGGCACCAGCAGCACCCACACTCGTCGCGATTTGCGTCGATCACATTTTCGCACCTCTGGACGGCGGAGATGTTTGCCAAATATTTGGACTGCTCACGTCCCAGGTTGATGTTGGTCAGTGGGCTTTTGCTTTCACTACACTCGATCAGTGTTGCCAAATGGCCAAGTAGTGGGAGTAGCTGGGTGGCGATTCATTAAACATTGCACTGGGGCTGTGGGCCATAAAATTATGACATCGATCGGGTAGAGGCACCTACTTAGGGTTTGTTGACTGACGCCCCGGTTCACTCACTCCCTTTACATAATGAGGGAAGACCTATACGCGTACCTCATTAATTCTTATCACGTCCTCGGCAATGGTTTTGCTTTCGGCTTCAGTTTCGATTTCGTTTGAATTGTCTTTGGGGGCGAGGAGGCTCCTATAAAATGATAGGGTTCCATGTGTTTAAGCCACAGTCAAGAGACAACAGTTCAGCAGGCAACACCTAAAAGCCCAGCAATTGGATAACCCCTCAAATTAAGCCAGGAATCTCCCAGAATGAAGGTATATTCTATAATTAGTTTTAAATTTAATTTATACTTATAAAACCTTTATGACTCACAGTTCTTCGTGTGCATTTTGGCCTTGGTTGGCGTGGCTCAGGCTGGTCTACTGCCCCATGTGGACCACCATCACGGCTACCACCATGCGGATCTGCCTCATTTGGTGGATGCCGAGATCCACCACTCGGATGGCATTCACCTGGGGCACAGTGCCGCCATAGTGCATCATGATGATCACCACTTGGATCACCATTTCGATCACCACTTGGAGTCGCTGCCCACTACTGTGTACCATCATGAGGAGCTGCCCCATCACTATCACTATGCTCGTTATCACACTGCTCCCTTGGTGCACCACCATCACCATGACACCCATGCCGCAATTGTGCACCACAAGACAGTGGTGCCAGCTCACCTGGATGTTCACAGCCATTCGAACCTGCTGTCCTTTGCCAAGCATGCCCTCCATGGCAAATACGGCAAGGTCAGGATCACGGAGACCCATTACTGAGAGAGATTCCCCTATAAAATCCATTGCCCAGACATTACAAAATTAGCCAAACGCTTGTTAATTGTTGTTTATTTATTAAGAAATAAGTTTAGTTAAAGAAAGATGAGTAGAAATTAGAAAAGATACAATACAAAAATTAAATTCAGTAACAAAGATTAGAAAGATTTTACAAAAATCCTTTTAAATACATCTAAATTTTTTATCATGTTCTCCTATATTTTTATCAATTTTACAAGTATAAAATGATGTACAATTTTTACTATTTCCGATATTACCTTAACCATTCGGTTAGTCATCCCCTTCTATTAGCCATAATGCAATTTGGAATTTATTAGCCGCTAAGCTGGCTCACGAAATCTTCGCACAGGCGGGTGAGAATCTGTGAATTTAACCAGCGAATAATTGGAGGTGCTAGTCATAGATACTTTTCCATTTTTTCACCCCTCCCCTGAGAAGCCCCCGATTTGGGCTCATTGCATCCGTCAGAGCCTTCAACGCGGCCCAGACAATTTATCATCCGCTGTGCGAGCCGAAAGTAATTTACTTGCAATTTAAAGATAAACAGGCGCGATAATGTCTACAAAGCATAAACGTGAGTTGACGCCTACAATCCGCCAATGGGGTGAGCAGGGGGCAGCCGAAGGGGGGTGGTGGCACAGGGGCAACCATGACCATACATCATCGCGATATCGCAGCGAAAGAGAGTGAAGGTGTTGCCAGTGTGGTTGCTGTTGTATGGATATTGTTGCTGCAAGTAATGCACTCAGGGAAAAGAAGCTTTCATTGTAAAAAATATTAAGAAAATAGTTTTATAAAGATAACTTTATATACTTTTTATTTAAATAAAGTTTAAGTAA
The DNA here is from genome assembly GCA_018905715.1 of Drosophila lini. Classification (NCBI taxonomy): domain Eukaryota; kingdom Metazoa; phylum Arthropoda; class Insecta; order Diptera; family Drosophilidae; genus Drosophila; species Drosophila lini. Next base: position 2,427 of record JAEIIL010007938.1, on the reverse strand, counting down.
ACTTTCTGTAGGGAATCCTTGATTTCTCAGAGTTTATATTCAAGAATTTTCCTCCAAGTAATTTTCCAAGCATTTATTTAATATATTTTTTCCCTATGTACATCCAGCTAGTGTTGCTGTATTGTGCCTGCCTCACGCCATCACCACCGCCACTCGCTGGGGCAAGAACAATTGCAACTGCCGCTGCACGATGCGGCAGTTTCGAGTTGCAACTTGCAGTCGACGCAGTCGACCCTGACAAACAAACGCTGAGGGCGTCGTGCTCATGTCCAGAGCCCGACTTGGAACCCAGAGCTCAAGGGGCGAGCGCATGCGCAACACGTGGCCGGGACACCACTGGAAAGTGGCAAAGAGGGTACCCACCAACTCCGACCCGACCCAAAAGCTTCCCCTTTTTCGCAAGTGCAGCCAAGCGGCTTCTGCAATTTTCCAGTCGTGCGCCATGGCAACGCGTGCCGAGCTCATTTTCATTTTCATTGAGCCACCGAAAGGGGAGAGAGGAGACCCAGAGAGTTGGCTATGAGGAAATTAGCCTCTTAGCCAGGAGCTGGAGTTGGCGTTGAGTCGAGCTTTTGTGGCCTTTTGCCCCTTTACGCTAAGCGGGCATCCTTAGACGGTCTTACCACTTTGCACAGTTGGCAAAAAAGTCAAGTAATTTGTGGGCCAATATTGCTTAATAGCAAACCCTAGAGGGTCTGGTTGGATCACTAGGTTTAAGGCATTAATTTAATGTATCCGTTTTTGATAACTGGCTAAAATTAGGGTTTAATCTATGACTAAAAGGGATTTGCAGAGGTGTTATTATTAAGCTGATTTTCTGTTTTAAACAGGAAGTTTCCTAAGAAGGGATTCAATATAGGTTCACTGGTTAAATATCTAAGTAATCATCTCTATTCAAGCTTATAATTATTAGTTTATGTAAAGAAATGTTGTATAAATCTAAAAAATATATAAACCTTAAACGTTTTCTTTATTTTAAAAATAATATTTTAATATACAGAATTCTTTAAATTGTACTCTAATAAAGTCAGAATAAAACCTATTAAATTCTTCGTTCCCCACCAATTTGTTTTGCTCAGTGCCGGCGTTGACAAATATTTTGTACAAATGGCCGGGCTCTTTGTGCATTTGTTCATCGGTGCCTGGGTACACATGGCCACAGCAGCCTCAATGGGTATGGACGCCACTAACTTAACTCTCCGGGGCAGAAAGAAGCATAAAGTCGTGCCACACGAAGCCCCCGAAAACTAAACCAAATGCGGCACGACTCTGCTTTTTTGCAGGTTGTCGTGCGTTGAATGGGGCAACATCATTTTGTGCCATAAGATGCGGCAACATGGGCTCAACACCTGCCAAAACTTCATAAATTCGATAAATCACAGCTATGAAGATAGAAGAGTGTCTGGGCAAAAATGTACAAAATACAAAATACAAAATAAAAGAAGGCTGTCAAAAAACAGTGATGCGTGAACACCCGCCTTGGTTTTGCTTCAACTCAGGTCTTAGTTGGGCCTTTTTGTGTGTGTGGTTGGAGCCGACTGGCAAGTCGCCTCGCTACGATTAAAGCCAGCCTAGTGTGGCAGTGCTAATGGCACAGACACACAAGTCGCTGGGTGTTCGAAAATAAGGGGAGACTCCAGGGGAGACAGTCAGACAATGCCACAGTTTATATTGCAGCCTGTGCCTGGTCATTAGCAGCATTGCAGCTGCAACAGCAACAGCAACCGGCAATCGTGGCGTTGCGGCTGCGGTGTAAGTGAGGTAGCAACGCAGCAGACCCCAACTCCAGCTCCAGCTCCAGCTCCAGCTCCGTCTCCAACTCCAAGTCCAACTCCAGCGTCGTCTGTTTGGCAGCGTAATTGTGTTAAAAATTACTCAGGCATCTTAATCACTTTGGTAAATATTTTGCTTGCCCGTCTCGCAGGCAGCCAGCAGAAGGAGTTTTTCGATTCGAGGTTAATGCGCTGCAGCTGCAGCTCCACAGCTCCACAGCTCGATAGCTCCAGACTGGCTCCGACTCTGGCTTTGGCAAAATGTTGCTAGTTCACAAAATCCCCATCAGAAATCCGCATCATGAGTGGGTGTGCGTGTGTATCGAGAGCCGAAACATGCAAACTCCCCAAACGAGCCCGAGTTTTCATTCATGAAATTGCCCCGATTGGTTCCTAAGTTCCAGCGAGGAGGAGGATCGCAGGGAGCAGGGGAAAGGAGAGTCGGGCAACTCAACTTGATTGCATGTTCGGGCTCAGTTCATTTTCAACAGCATCAAGGATCAAATGCATTAAATACGAGAACGAGACCAAGTCGCTGCCATCGGATGTTGCAACTTGAGCACAGAAAGAAATATTGATTGAGTAAAACCAATTATGAAATATATTTTAAGTGAACAAAATTAAAGCATTATAAAATAATATATTAAACAATATA
>JAEIIL010007934.1:0-11999 GCA_018905715.1 Drosophila lini | reverse complement strand
TTATTTATTTATTAATTTTTTTTTATTTATAATTTAACCTTTTCTCCTCTCAAAACTCTTGGTTATAGCCTTAGTATTCCCCTGAAAACCCTGAAAACCAATGTGAAATGCAAGTCCTTGTCCTCACAAGTTTCTGCTACCATCTGTGGGCCATTCATTTATGGCATTTGTTTTGTCAGCAGACCCTGGAGATTGGATTGTCCTCCAGCAGTCCCAGGGACTCCCCCTTGGCAACGTGACCAGAAGCCATCTCCAAATGGATGGAAAACTGTGTAAGTCAATTATTATTATTATTTTGTTTTGTGTGTGAGCGAAGGATGTGGATGTGTAAATTGAAATTCTCACACTTAATTTAGTGTTTTTGTGTTGATTTATTAATATTATGAGACAAGTATATTTATGAAATTTTTAATATAATCAAAGGCATCTTTGGCTAGATTTTATTTCTTTGGGGAAAAGCGTAGTCGCTTTTCTTCCTTTCTGCCTCCTTCTGAGGACTTTCGAATGGATTCTTTTTCACGCTCTTCGTACTTTTTTAATTCTTCATCCTTTTTTTGGTCTTTGTATTGGTTTTTGTATTCTTCTTGGGATTCTTCTTGGGATTCGTCTATATATTCGAATTCATCTTCACTTTCTGATTGGATTTTTTCTATATCTTTAAAAATGATTAGTTTTTTATTTAAAATTATACAAAGTTTTAAATATTCTTACCTTTTTCCCGGCAACCAAAGTTTCCGCCTTCCAGAAGACTATAAGGACAAAACTTTCTAAAATAACGAAATACCAAGTAGATGCAAGCGCACTGATAACCTGTTTATGTATAATAAATATTTTTTAATTTAAATTTTATATAAATATGTTAATACTTACAAATCAATAGGTATACAACACCCCATTGTATAAAGTGCTCCTTATCAAAAACTGAAGCAGTTAGTAAATTCCAAATAAGTAAGATAATGCTGGTGCCAGTGGCAAGGCCAGCGAATATTAACCAAAATATAAAAAGTTTAGGAATACCCTAAATATGAAAATATATATAAAATATATATATAATATTTAATAAATTCAAGATCAATCTTACCTTAAAAAGGCCCACAATGAGAGCCTTAACAGTCAAAACATAAACCACAGCGCCCAGGTAAGCAAATATGTTGTAGGTATTTTGCTAAATAATAATATTTATTATAAATAATATATAAATATTTTTATTATTTATATATTTACTTAATTTACTTACATGCAACGACAACTCATAAATGGCATTAAAGGCATAGGTTAGTGAATGAACTAATTCCAAGGCTGCAATCACAAAGCAAAAGATACGAAGATAATCCCTGGGAGGATTATTCTCCTTATCCTCTTTTAAAGGCATTTCTTATGTTTTTTTTTTTTTATAACGTACAAATATATTTAGCTGAACTTTTGAAAACAATATGAAACAATAGTAGAAAGTATAGAACTGATAAAGCAAGGCCAACCAAACCAGCTTAGAAATATACATTTTCTGAAACCGTTTTTTACTTTTTCCTGGACTTCTTTTTGCCATCCTTTTTACCCTTTTTAGGGGACTTTTTATCGCTGCTTTTGTTGCCTAAAACAAATATAATTAATTACAATTTATTTAATTAAATTTTAGTTTGACTTACAGCATAATTTTTTTCCTTTTGTGTTGATTATTTTATAATAGCGATATATTACATAAATGCTGGCGCTTTCAATGACTTGAAATTGAATAAAAATTATAGAAATTTAGTAAATATTATAATATAATTAATATTAAACTCACAAATGCCTATAAAGATGATCACAAACTCCTCTAGACGATCCCAATCCACGGTTATGGAAGTCGCCAAGCCCCAAAGCAGAAATAAAATATCCACTATGAAGCCAGATATAGAAAATAACAGCCAATATCGAACCAGGTTTGGCCGCCGCTAAAAGATATTAATAAAATATTATTTCATCTTATATTTTAAAAGAAATATTAAATATAAACCAACCTTCCACAGGCCCACAATCAGCAAAAGGACAACCACCACCCAGAACCCGACACCCACCAAAGCCAGCAGGCCAACAGCGCTGAACTGTAAATAAATTTAAAATATTTAATATTATATTATATAATTTTATTTAATTAAATTTTATTATTTTAGGTTTTTACCTGCTGGACCAGATCGATGATGGTCTGCACGGTAAAGTATAGAGCATGGAGCAGGTCGAACACCGCGATGGCCCGGCATATTTGTGCTAGCTTTTCCAACTGCTGTGCTTGTTTACTTTTCGATTTTTTATCCTTTTTCGAAGGTGACTTCTTTTTGGACTTTGATTTCTTCTTGTCGGGCATTTTTTAAATAAAAAAAAAACTAATTACTATAAAAGCTGAATATTAGATCAAGGCACTTGGGACTAAGCAATAGATTTATTTATTAAGTTTAAAATTTTTTAAATTTTATTTCTTTAATTTTGAATTTGCAGTGGCTCTTAAACTGTAAACCGCTAAGTGGGGCCAAGGTACCACCATTACCCAACATCTTTTGGTTATTTTCAGCTAGCAAAACGCGGTCACACTGATTGCCTGGTGTTTTTATTAGTTTTGTTAATTTATTATTTTTTCTTATTTATCGTTTTAAACAAAAAAAAATGCCCATAGTGGTGAAAACGTAAGTCTGATTAAACAATTAAGAGTGAAAATAAGGTATGAATAAGTATAAACAAAAAAGGCGGCAAAGATATGCCCTCTTTTCGCCTCTTGAGAGGTCCGGGTCTCGCCGAATTGATTTGGCGCCTCGCAGTGGAATCGGTTGACTATAACTTATTGATACCGTGCTTTATCATTGTTTTAAGTTATAGTTAATACGGTTTTTTGTTAAATTTCCACCTGGAAATGGCTTTGTGTTTTGTCTCTGCGCGACCATTTTCGGGCTTAGTTTATAAGGTGCCACCTGGTCACACTGGTTCGCTATTTCGCCAATTTTGTGTCCGTCGGTTTCTTTTCTGTTAAAATTTTTGCTCTCCATTTGAAATGGGGCCGCCAAAAAAGTCGAAAAAGGACCGCAGTGGCGCCGACAAGTTCGGTGAGTGACTGGTCTATGGAAAACCCAAGAATTTTGGTCTAATTACTGAAATAACTTGCAGCAAAGAAGCGGCGTGCCGAGGATGAGGCTTTCACTCAACTTGTTGAGGACAACGACAGCCAGGATGCCACCGAATCGGATGGTGTGCCAGGTGCAGCCTCCAAGAATGCCGAGACCAATGACGAGCACATCAACACGGATGAGTACGGGGCCAAGGATTACCGTTCACAGATGCAACTGCGTCAGGATCATGGCAATCGTCCACTTTGGGTGGCTCCAAATGGTCACGTCTTCCTAGAATCGTTTTCACCAGTGTACAAGCATGCCCATGACTTTCTTATTGCCATCTCAGAGCCTGTTTGCCGGCCGGAGCACATCCATGAGTATAAACTTACCGCCTACAGCCTGTATGCCGCCGTCTCGGTGGGCCTGCAAACGCATGACATTGTGGAGTATCTCAAGAGACTGAGCAAGACCAGCATTCCCGAGGGCATCCTCGAGTTCATCAGACTCTGTACGCTTTCGTATGGCAAGGTTAAGCTGGTCCTCAAGCACAACAAGTACTTTATAGAGTCACCTCACCCGGAGGTTCTGCAAAAACTCCTCAAAGATCCTGTGATCCAGAAATGCCGGCTCATACGCAGCGAGGGCGAGGGTTTCATTCAGGGCACCATGGATGGCAAGGCCATCACGCAGTTCGGCACCAAGCTGCCGCCAGGAGCGGGAGCTGAGAAGCCAGCCGATGATCCCACAGCAGCAGCTGGAGGAGCTCCTGGCGCTGTGGGCCCTGATGGTGCTGCTGTGCCCGAAGATATCACCGACTTTTACGAAAAGATCGACAAGGAGGAAGAGGATGAGGACGAGGCGAACTTGAAAACGGTGTCCTTTGAGGTGGCTCAGGAGAAAATCGAAGTCATACAGAAGCGTTGCATCGAGATTGAACATCCGCTGCTGGCGGAGTACGATTTCCGCAACGATACCAACAATCCAGACATCAATATTGACCTTAAACCCGCTGCGGTTCTGCGTCCTTATCAGGAGAAGAGTCTCCGCAAGATGTTTGGCAATGGCAGAGCCCGTTCGGGTGTCATTGTGCTGCCCTGTGGAGCCGGCAAGTCCCTGGTGGGCGTCACCGCCTGCTGCACAGTGCGCAAGCGTGCCTTGGTTTTGTGCAACAGCGGCGTTTCAGTGGAGCAGTGGAAGCAACAGTTCAAAATGTGGTCCACAGCGGACGACAGCATGATCTGTCGGTTTACCTCTGAGGCCAAGGACAAGCCCATGGGCTGTGGCATTCTGGTGACCACCTACTCCATGATCACGCACACCCAGAAGCGTTCTTGGGAAGCAGAGCAGACCATGCGTTGGCTTCAGGAACAGGAATGGGGCATCATGGTGCTGGATGAGGTGCACACAATTCCAGCGAAAATGTTCCGTCGCGTCCTGACCATCGTTCAGTCCCATTGCAAGCTGGGCTTGACGGCAACGCTGCTGCGCGAGGATGACAAAATCGCGGATTTGAATTTCTTAATTGGTCCCAAGCTGTATGAGGCCAACTGGCTGGAGTTGCAGAAGAAGGGCTATATTGCCAGAGTGCAGTGTGCCGAGGTGTGGTGTCCCATGTCGCCGGAGTTTTATCGCGAGTATCTGACCACCAAGACCTCCAAGAAGATGCTGCTGTATGTGATGAATCCCTCAAAGTTCCGAAGCTGCCAGTTTTTGATTAAATACCACGAGCAGCGCGGCGACAAGACCATTGTCTTTTCGGATAATGTGTTTGCCTTGAAGCACTATGCCATCAAGATGAATAAACCCTTTATTTACGGACCCACCTCGCAAAACGAACGTATCCAGATCCTGCAGAATTTCAAGTTTAACTCAAAGGTGAGGAGAGAACCCTAAATATTGAATTTAAAATAATCTTTTTAAACCCTTTTCTTCTCCCAGGTCAACACCATCTTTGTGTCCAAGGTGGCCGACACCAGTTTCGATCTCCCTGAGGCTAATGTCCTCATCCAAATCTCCTCTCATGGCGGCTCACGACGTCAAGAGGCCCAGCGTCTTGGCCGTATTCTGCGTGCCAAGAAGGGTGCCATTGCCGAGGAGTACAATGCCTTCTTCTACACCCTCGTCTCGCAGGACACCATGGAGATGAGCTATTCCCGCAAGCGTCAACGTTTCTTGGTCAACCAGGGCTATAGCTACAAGGTCATCACCCATCTCAAGGGCATGGACACCGACACGAATCTGATGTATGGCACCCAGGAAGAGCAGGGCCAGCTGCTTCAGCTTGTACTCTCCGCCTCTGATTTGGATTGCGAGGATGAGAAGCTGCCGGGCGAGCCGGGCTATCGGCCCTCTGGTGGCGGCACCACTAAGCGTGCTGGCGGGTTGAGCTCCATGTCGGGCGGCGATGATGCCATTTACTACGAGCATCGCAGGAAGAATATTGGAAGCGTGCATCCTTTGTTTAAGAAGTTCAGGGGCTAGAACTTGGAGTTTATTTTTTTGTAATTTCCTGTGAAGCTTGAATAAAATTCTTAAAAAAAAATATGTATAGATTTTTTTGTCCAAATTTTTTAATTATAAAATTTTCCTCTTTATATAATATTTATTTACATTTCAAAATTACTTTATTTTCCAGACAAAGCGCTGGCAAAGGCGATTGGGCCATCATAGAGCTGCAGGGAGACCTGGAAGTGAGGGCCAACCAGGATATGCATGATCAGTTTATAGGCGACCTTTACTACAACAAATATGGACAGCCTGTAATAATACTTTAAAAACAATAATAAAAAAATAAATCAACACTCCTCCTACTCCCACAGATCCTCATCATTGGCCACCACATCCTGCAGGGTCGCGAACAAAAGCTGGAGAAACCCTTTGCCGTTTTAGAAAAATCCAAGACCAACGAAGGCGAGCGGCTCCTGGATACCAGCCTGGCTCCCTCACAGGACATGAGCCTGCTGAATGCCACCACTGGCGCCGAGAGAACCGTGCTGGATCACACCATAGCCCAGGAGCACAAGAGTCGCCAGAGAACCGAGTACACCGTCCGTGCTGTTTGCACCAAGAAGCTGATCTTCAAGTCGCGGCCCAAACCCATCATAGCAAATGTGGCCAAGTCCGTTTGAAGTAAATCAAATAAAATATATTTATTCTTTCTGTTTTAAAAATAGTTATACAAGATTCTGGTTTCAAACTATTTCCATTTCCCTTTCAATGCCCACAAACTTGAGCTGCTCCGTGGGCCCGTATCTGTAGTCAAAGAAGAGCTCTTCGCCGGGCTGGATGGCCCGCTTGGCAAAGATACCAATGCGATGGTCGCCGGTGACCATCATCACCTTGGCATAGCAGTTGGGATTAATGGAATGATTGGCAAAACGAATCTTGTTGCCCTTGCGCGTGGCATCCACCACGAAATCGTTGTTCAAATTGAACAGAAACGAGCACATGTACTTGTCGTAGACCTTGCCACGCCGATCGGCCTCGTCCTGGGAGATGATTTCGCCACAATATTCGGAAATAAACTCGTTTTTCTGGGCACCCTCCTTGAGGAAGATGCCCCAGCCGGCAATGTCCGAGGGGGCCATCAAGAGGTGTTTGTCTAAATGGGAAGTTTAAAAAAATTTAATGAAATATTTATAATTTAGAGAGTATGTATGTAGATCCTTACGCAGTCCCCGCTGCACGCACACATTCTTGCACGTGATCTTGGTTAGCTTGAACTGATCCGCTCCGCAGGCCTGGCACAAATCCGGATCGCATTCGCGCACTGCCAGGTAGCAAGGACACTGCTTCGTGTTGCACTGCGCCTTGCAGCGACATCCTGGAAAGCGATTCTGGCAATCGCTGCTGCAATTGCAAAACTTTTCGCAGAAATTCTGCGTCTGAATGCAGGAGCAGTTCATGTCACAGGGACCTGCATGGTCGCAGGGCGTATAATTGTAAACGTGATTCGAGGAAGAGTCCTTCTTTAGCTGAATTTTGCGGCAATGCAGGGACCACAAACGTTGCTTCTTCTTCTTCTTGCGCGGAGGAGTAAAGTCCTGACGAAGATCCTCGAAGCTAAACTCGGCATCCTCCTTCTGGGCAAACTCATAAACCTGACGACAGGTTTTGGTGAGCATGTTGTGCGCTATGGCGCAATAGTTCTTCAGGTAAACCTTGTGCAGGACACGAAACAAGGCCTGATCGGCGCCCGTCCACACGCACTGCGTGCTGGTGATGTTCATCATGCCAGCTGGAGGGGATTAGCTTGCAATTAAGAAGAAGAAGGTCTCGGAGAGGTGGTATAACTCACCCATTATGGAGTTGATTTCAGCCACAGCTGCACTGTTGACCGTCAGGCCATTATCCTTGCTGTTCTCCTGGTTAAAGTCCTTGTTGCTAAACTGACTGTTGCTGTCATTGCTGTCCTCGGAGCTGGCCTCATTGCAGGAGTCTATGGGCGGGGTCTTGCTGTCAGCAGCCAGCTTTTCCTTCATGCCATCCTGTTAAAAAAACCAAACCTGATTAGCTAAGTTATCCTTGAGATATGGTAATCTTCCACTTACAATCAGCATGTAGCAGGAGTTGCCGCAGGGATCGGCAAAGGTCTTGAGCTCTGGATAGCGACGCTTCTGCAGATTGGGACCCGCATGGCCTTGCAAACCTGTGGAGAGACAACAGGATTATAAATCTTTAAAAGAATTTAAAAAACCTCGACTTGGATGTCCATGAAACGCTTTTTTGGTGGGTTAGCATGAGGAGGTTATCATCGGTTACTGGTTTTATTTTTTTTAGAAAAACAGAGAGAGTTACTGAAAATGAGGTCCAGGCAAAGCCACAAGGAATGAGTGGGTGAGGTGAGCAACACCGAAAGAGTTCAATTTAAGACACATGACAACAAACAAGGCCAATTATTTATCCACAGAAATATGATGAGAGGCTCCGAGTATACATTTATGTAGATTATATTTTAAGATGAGGATGCAGAGGCGGAGCAGGTGGACATATGGCTAACGGCATGACAGTGTGTGCGTGTGGTTATCGAGAAACAACAACTACAACAACGACTCACCCTGCACATGGTGACCTAAATTGCAATTAATTCAATACAACAATTTTTGAATTTCGGATTCGGGTTTAAAAATGTATAGATTTTTTTTTGGCAAGAATATAATGTGGGTTTTCCAAAAACAAAGAAAAGAAAAGCAAAAACAAAACGTAAAGTCATTAGGTTTTAGCCCATCTCGAGGGGAAATTCTACTTACGGTGCAGAAAGCAATCGTATTTAAAGCAACGCCGGCAGAACAAAGTGTGAAAGGAGTGCATGGTCCTCTCCCGGGAAACACTCTCCGCCTTGGTGCCATCTATATTGGGTGTGCACTCCTGGGGACGCTCCGGATCCTGGTGTTCTGTGAGCTCAATGTACCTGTGAAGGGGATGAAGATTATTGGTATCCCCAGACATTGCCTTCCAACTCACTTCTCCTTCAGTTCCTGCGCTGTGCCCTTGTCGGGAAAGTTGGCGCTGATGGCCTGGAATATAATGGGAGCCGGAAAGGGCAGCTTGTCCTTGACATCCTCCACTGATGGCTTCACATCTAAGCCTGCTACTGCCTCGCCTGGCAGCGCTTCCTTTTCTTTGGGTTCATCCTCTTTCTGCTCCTTTTTCTCCTCTAGTTTGGGTTCATCTTTCTGGTCCTCCGCTTCCATATCCACTTCCTCTTCATCATCATCTCCCTTCTTGAGCTTAACCAGAGTCTCCGACTTGACTGAGCTGCCCGGACTGGTGGCTTCCTCCAGCTCCTTGCTGTAAGAACGCATCAAAGCCTGTACCAGCTCCACAAAAATTGCATCGTCCATAAACGAGGGATCCTTGTCGCCGTGCACCTTGCCATCGTAGTTCTTAATGAGCTCCTCGATGAATTTGCCATCTTTATCGAGGACCTCGTCGCCCATGTAGGGAATATTATGCAGGACGGTCTCATCCTCGACCATAAAGTTCTGCTGGGTGGGTGCCCACGTGTACATGGTCGGAATGGGCGTTACGGCGTTGATCACGCAGATAGGTATACGCTGGGGACCACTGGGTATGCCATTGTAGCTGGTCACCTCGGCCCGCTTAACGCAATCCACATGCGGTGGATCGTAGGGCTTCGCCTGCCAAACCTTCGACTCGCAGTAGAGGTCCTGCACATTGTGATTGTGCTCATCCCTGTGGGAATGAAGGAAAGATCCTTTAAGTTTTATACACTTTCTGGGCTTCCAGACAGCCAGCTTCCCTTTCCCGCCACCTACCAGTTCTTTATCCACGCCTCCTTGATCTCGTCTGCCCGCTTGTAGCGCTTCTGCTGCCTGATCTTGATGTACTCCGACTTGACACGCCGCTTCCACTCCGGCGGCACTTTCGTGGTGTTCATTGCAGTTTTTAGGCACTGTAACTATGCTGTTTGTTTGCAAAATAAACAGTTTTTATTTTTTTTATTTTACACGACTTTTCCGCCTTTTTTCGCAACCAGCTGTGTTAGTGTGACCGTTCGGCTGGCAGAATAATACCTTAAGGCATGGACGTAGGCAGAGCATAGCTTCTTGAGGCCAAAAGGGATTAGGTTTGTTTTATGCAGAATAAAGTTTAAAAATTAAAAAGTATGCATTTAAAAAAATAGACACACTAATTGTTTTATTGTTAAACTAAATTTTAGTTTAGCAATTTATAATGTTTTATTTATAATCACGAAGTTATTGTAATTTTCTAACCCCCGTTACCTCCGCCTTGGCCCTCTAGTGTTGGTCAACGCCACCTGCTGCAGTGCTGGCTAACGGGGAATATCATTAAAAACATAGAAAAAAGTAAAACTATGAAAATCCAATCCAAATCTCGGAAATTTCGCAAAAATCTATAAGCTGGACAAATTTAAAAGCATCAAGGCGGCCACGAGCATCGAGGAAATTGCTGCAATGGAACCATCCGCTTGCGAAGGCAAGTGTCAACCGGCTTAAATCGAAAAACCCGCTTAGCACCGAGCCGACAGTCACCGGGACTGACTATGTTTACCAACTAATAACTACGATTGTTTTTGTTTATCCTTGATTTAATTTTGCAGATCTCAAGGCCTTCGAGCGGCGCCTCACCGAAGTTGTTTCCTCGTACCGGCCATCAACCTTCCGCTGGCGCAGTAAGTGTACCTTCACCCGCAATGGCAGGCGGGAGCACTCTCTGGGCCTCAATAACCGTAGAATTTCTTGCAGTTGTCCTCTCCGCCATGTCCATGTGCACGGCCATAAGTGCGTGGTACTGGCTAAGGGATCCGCGCACCACCACCGTCCCGCTGACCGAATCCCTGTTTATTCATCCCATCTTCACAATCGCCACACTTGCGCTGAGTAAGATTACGACAAATGTTTTTTTAATGTTATTCACTAGAGGTTAACCTTGTTTTGGTTTGAGCTATTGCTTCTATGGCTTAAATTAACCGTCCTTTAAAACCAAAGAAACCATTCAGTTGTTTTATCATTTGTTTATTATTTTATTTCAATTTAACTTTTTTTGCAGGCCTTATAATGACTGTTCTTGAAGGTAGTTCTTTATTTCTTTAATAAAGCTTATCTAACAAATGGTTTACTTGCCAAGTACTGATTAGAAAAGCAAAGATTACTTCGTTTAATCAGTTTTGCATAAGTTTATTGTTTTATTATTGCTCTATCATGTATAAAATATTCCAGATTTCTAGCAAAATGGCAGAGAATTAATAATTAAGTTTGTAGAAATTAGATTACAAACTATTTTGAAAATTATTTAAAAATCTATTTTGTAGTGAAATGTATAGAAATCTTTCTCAAAATATCTAATAATAATTTCTCCTCTCCCTTTCAGTTGTCCTCTTCACCCTGGGCATCCAGAAACTGGTGATAGCCCCTCAGATAATCACATCGAGAACGCGAACGGTGCTAGGCGACTTTAATATGAGCTGTGATGACACGGGGAAGCTGATATTAAAGCCGCGACCGAGCAACAATAACAGCACATGAGCCGCCCAGGCACTTCCAGGACAATCAATTTAGTTAATGCTTAATTAGTCTTCTAATTTCTTTCCGCACCTTGCCCTTATGTTGACCCTTGGACACCCTAGTTTTTAAAAACATAATTTTATCGAGAAAAAAAGCCCCTCCCATTTTGTTTTCCTATTTTCCAACCTTGTTTAATTATAGAAGCTCCATTTGTACAAAAAAAAAAAACACGTGAAAAACCTATTGTTAAGCTTTATAGTGTTTCGTTATGGCGTTACCCATCGCTGCCAAATACAACAAGCTACACATTTCAATAATGAATTACTTATTTCTAATGATCCCGATTGTGCAACCACACAGATGTTTTTGTTAAATCTAGTTTTGTGAACCGATTTCCCTATAAAAAGAGCCTCTGGTTAGCTCAAAGGCATCAGTTTCCAGCAATCTGTACAACAAGCCAGCTTTAACCATGAAGTTCCTAGCCCTGTTCGCTCTCATCCTGGTTCTCTGCGCTTTTACGGCTCAAGCTCAACAGGAGGCCAGGGCCGCAGGTGACAACACACCAAACCACCCCCATCACCATGTGGTGCGCAGCGTTCGATATGCCGCCAATGAGCCTGATTCCCCACCCAAGGGTGAGGCTGGCTGCTGCGGTTAGAGAGAGGTTCATCGAGGGAGTAGGCGTGCCTCCGACAAATTTGTTAAAACTTGAAAAACGCCTTGAAATTTAAATAAAGAAGCAATATTGAAAAATGTACTCTTAATGGTTTTTATATTTTAAATTATCCTTTTTTCAGAATAACTTTTAAGGCATTTTTTTTAGGAGAGAGGCGAAAAAAAAATAATTTCGTAAATTTAAAACAATAAAATATTTTAGGTTAAAGTATCGAAAAGGTTTTTTTTCATCCTTTTTTTTTCAAAATACTTTTTT
>JAEIIL010007926.1:0-54817 GCA_018905715.1 Drosophila lini | reverse complement strand
AGGTAGAGGAGTTATAGGGAATCTCCCGAGTATTGAGCAGATCTGTGAAGGGAAAATATTTGAAATTAAAAAAAAATAATTCAATTTAGTTTGGCTTTTGGCTTTCGGCTACAATTAGAACAATTATCCTTATGATTACGGTAACTTCATGATGTAGCCCCATTGTTTTTTGGATTTGGATTTTGCGGTGTACATCCTGTCCAACTGTCCACAAAATCATTAAAAACTCAGATTTTTAAATTAAAAATTCAGTTAATTTGTTAAATGAAAAATATGATTAAATTAAAAGTTAAAAAAATGCCGACGTAAGTACATGTGGAATGGGTTAATGAAGTTATGTGCCAAATTGCAAAACGATTCGTCCAGTACATTTTGGGTTATCATATGATCGACGTGAAACTTTAAACAAAATATTCTAAAGATAGGACCCCCTTATGTTTCATTTAAATACATTTTTCAATAATTATTAAAAAGTACAACAAATTGAGTTTGATATTTAATTTATTTTGATTTGATGTCATAATCCATAAATGCACACATTTAAATTAGACAGAGACACGCGTTCGTTAAATCGCATCCTATAGTTTTACTGCTTGCATTGGTAGTGTATGTAGTTAATATTCTGATGGGGATGGGTGTTAATTTAGCTATTATCTGAAGGTAGGGGAGCATTACGTATTTACGTTCCCATATTCCTGTGTTTAAGCGCGGCTTGGCATAATAAATATTTAAATGGTACTTGCTTCATTGGGTTTATAAATACGACATATGTTTGTAACAATATTTAATGATGATTACGCAAATAATTAAACTAAAGTGAAAGCTTTTTCCATCGAATATACATCTTGTAAATTGGTAGTAGCAAAAACTTACGGCTACATTTACAATAGTTTTATGTGTAGGGTTACTTTATGTTATTCTCAATATGATCTGCCGGGGCTGGATTAGGGTAAAGGGTATAAAAAGTCACCGAAGCCGCCGAACAGCCTCACTCTTAAGCATAGGGGATTTCCTGGGTTCTATATACAAAAACGTGTAATTTCTCTTTTCTGAATAACATTAAATGTTAGATAAGGTTTTCTCTCTCGAGTTTTGGGTACTTAAGGAACGCCGCCGGGACCTTAGGCTTATTTGGAAGTGGTTAGTGCTTCAGCTTTACGATTTGGGACCTGGACAATTTGCATTTTTAACAAGTGCGCTAAAAAGTGCAATTTATTTACGGAAGGAGGGGTTATCAATGGACGATGACGATGGTGGTGCAAATGGAGACCCTTGAAACTTCTTTTGAAAGAGCCTGCGAAAGTAGTGCAAGAAATCCCATTTGTGTGGGTGTTTGGGGAGTGCAAGGTGAGCGGCCCGCGGTGTGTTCCGAAAGTTAGTCCTTCTAAATTTGGCATGTACGAAGAGGTTAGTCTTTGGGGCTCTTTACTCGGCACCCGCCGAACTATCGGGCGTGACGTTGGAGTCCAGACTGGCGCAGTCGGACTCCTGATCCTGAGCCTCCGAGTAGTTCGCCGCCTCCTGCAGGCGCATCAGCATGTTGAGCTAGGGTAAAAAGGCTCTATTAATTGGATGTTTTGATGGGTTGGACTTCAAGGGACCTACCAAGGGATCCTGCTGCTCGCCGTTGGTCAGAGCCACGCCCTCCAGGCCCACATCCTCGGCATTGATCTGCCGCAACGGGGGCACCGAGTCGGGGCCATAGGGCCAAGGATACGAGTTCCTGATAAACGCCGAGGGATCGTTCCAGGCACCACCCCGACGTCCGTACAGCTGCACACCCTCGCGCACCGCTTCCACAAGGTAGGGCGACAGGTGGTAGTTCCAGATGTCGGTAAACCATACCTGGGAGTCCTTCAGATCCAGCGGGCAGGCAAGGAAGAGTCGCGGGCCGATTGTCACATCACTGGAGCTGTGTACCTCAAGGAACCTGTTGATGTGCTGCCACACGGAGGGCAGCCAGGCCAGGACAGCCGCCAGCTCCGGCTGGGCATGCTGCGTCTGGAGCTCCAGCTGGAAGAGGCGGCGCCGCAAGAAGCGTCCCAGGAAGCCCTTAACGGGTTCCATGTGATTAGCTGTAAGGACCTGCAATAACACATTGATTTAATACCTAAGAAGTCTCTTAAAATCCAGAAAATCCAGAGACTTACCCATCGGAAGTTGTGGTGCAGTTGCAAATTGGTGGTGTTGCAGGTGGCCTGCGACATGGTGCCAATGATGCAGGGCAGCTTGTTTGCCGGGCCGGCACTCAGCAGGCAGGAGAAGACATCGCCCAACGCCGAGGCGTGGTGTAGGTTGTCCAGAATGATCACAGAGGGAAGCTCCGAAGCGCCGTTGGCTATGGCCGCCTGCTCGGCAATATGCCCTAAATATTGACGAAGATCCTTCGAGGATTTGTGGTCAACGCTGGGAAGAGAAAAGGACAATAAGCATTGGGTAAAGGAATACTAAAATTCTCCCATGACTTACTTGAACGTGGCGATGGCCTCTGAAGGGTTACCGCGTGCCGCCCGAGCCACCAGGAACTCGGCCAGTCGGCGAGCCAAGTACGACTTCCCGGTGCCGCTTGGCCCGCACAAAATCAGGCGGCGGTGCTCCGTGAGCAGGCTGATGTATCGGTGCACAATGCTGCGCGGGATGAGGCTGTCAAAGGCCAGGCTGCCCACTCCCTGCAGGCAGATGTACAGGGTGCACACGCTGCCGACGATGTAGCCGCAGGGCAGCAGTTCGGGGAAGCCCATCTCCGGGCCTCTTTTAGCCTCGCCCAAGTGGTACGAGGTGATCGAGTCCGTGTTCAGGCCCAAATTGGTGCCCGGATCGATGCGCGCCACATAATCCTTGAAGGTCTTGCGCACCACGTAGTCCAGGTTTTGCCACGTGGTCTTGCCGGAGATGTAGGTGCAGGCAATAACGAATTCATTGCAGCTGGCAGCAGCGAAGTTTGCCTTCCGTTCGCCCTGGGAATGCGCATCCGCCTCGTGGCCGTTGGCATAAAAGCCGTCCAGTTCTTGGAGCTCGTCACAGTACTTTGCAAAGGCATCCGGCTGGCCCAGGTAGCAGGCAATGGCGATCTTCTTGCCATCGCACACGTCGGTCAGCTCTTCCGTGGCACTGGGCATGTGCACTGGACTGGCTAGCGGGGCTGCCTCCAGTGCGGGTGGGGGCGGGGTGAGGTCGATGTGGGTGCTGGGACTCAGGGGAGCTACGTTAACGCCATTGGGAGCCGGCGGTGGTGGCGGCTCTGGTGCTGGGGCTGGCGGCAAGCACTCCTCCTCCAGCTCAAGCTCCTCGCTGAGGCGGGCGGGCAGGTCCATCGGAGGCCGATTGGTGCTATCAGCCAGGGAGTAGCGACGTGACACCTCGGAGCTGCCGGCCACCGATCCGTTGGGACTGATGGCCTGGCCTAAGCTCGCTTCGGAGCCGGCCAGTGAACGCGTTGTTACCAGCTTCTGGAGGCGCTCGTTGTTCTGCTTGAGGGACATCATCTCCGCCCGCATCTTGTTCATCATTTCCTTGAGGCTCTCCAGCTGGGAAGCCGAGCTCAAGGCCTCCAGGCGTATATCGGTGAGGACAAGATCCTTCTCGCGTAGCTGCTTCTTGAGGTCCTCAACCACCTGCTGGTCCTCCTGCTCGATGGCATCAATGGGTTTGGCGTTGTCTATTAGGGTAAGAGTCTTGGCGGGACTGCTCTGGTTGCTCTTGGGCAAAGGAGGAGCGGGCTGTGTGGCCAGGGAGGCCAATCCCAACAGCTCTCCATGGCCATTGGGCAAGGGCAGCTTTCCCGAGGCCGGATCCTGTTGGCTTTGGTTGTGGTGCTGGTGGTGGTGGCCCACATGACGGCTGGTCTTCGAGATCTTGGCGTTGCGGGAGAATGCCTTGGTGAAGCTGCTCCTCAGCCAGCCCTTCTTCTTGTTGGCCTTGTTCTTATCCTGGGCAGCGGAGCAGCCCGAACTGATGGAGTTCAGCGAGCACATGGAGTCCGTGCTGTGTTGGCGTTGCATTCCCAGGCCCACTGCCCCGCTGCCGTTGCCATTGCTGGGGCGATGGGCACCCGATGGTGGTGGCTTCTGGTCCCCGGCTTGGCCCTGACCCTGGCTCTGGCTCTGGCTGTGACCCTGCGTCTGCACGCCCATGCTCTGCATGTGCGCCGTGGTCAGGCCCGCCTGGATTGACTGCTTGCGTAGCAGCTCGATGGTCTGGCGCATGTCCGTCAGCTCGCCGTCCTTGCGCTCCGCCGTCGCCGTCAGCTGCTGCAGCCGGTTGGTCATGTTCGACAGCGACTGCTCGAAGGCAGTGACCACATGGGCCTGTAACGAGAGAGAGGGAGGAAAAAATAAGTAAGAGGAGCTTAGGCCAGGTCTGTGTGCTGTGCAGTTCATCATCTTCTCCACATAGTGCTGTCCCGTCCGTTTGGGAACATCTCGTTCGTGCCGCGCATTCCAAGCCGAAGGTGCTGCTTGGCATGCAAGGCGTTGCACTCGCCACTTGCGGCTCACCTCGGCCACATGAGTCACGGACACACAACGGGCTCTGAGCCGGGCTTTAGGAACTTTTTCAAAACTCCTCGCCCTGACGAGGGCATAAGTGCACTTGGAGAAAATACTAGAATTACACGACTTTTAAAGAAAGAGCTGATTCATCCATTTGATAAGAACATATAGAAAGTCCAACTGAGCCATAACGATGATTGTCAAAATAGAAGAAAAAGACATACTACTTAATGACCAAGTGCAACACTAGCTGATGAAGAATTCCGAGAAAACTTGGTGACTCGAAGCGGAAGATGTAATTGCCCAAGCAGCAGCAGGAGAAGCTCTAGCTGCAACGACCCTTTCCGTTGTTGGTCGTAAAAAGCTTCCTCGAGTAATTTAGCATTTTTATCATCATCCAATTGGGCTACATGCCGGGAATTTTAACTGCACCAGACTAATTAAATTATGAATTTGCAAACGTGATCACAACAAGCGTTGAACCCACACACTGAGAACCTACGACGAATCGCATTAAACACCACGTACAACCCCCAGACCTCTCGGAAGGGGTAACCCTTTCAACTTTCTCCGTATCTGCGGAGGAAGGGCTCTGCCTCGGATCTGATTCGTTTGTCTGCCAGCTCACGTAAGCGGCAGGCATTAAAATTGATTGCAGTGCGTATGAGTAACGTGACACACAGGAAGGAGTTGGGCGCTTGCAGGATAAGTTGTACCCCAGAACCCGGCAATTAAAACGCATTAGCGAGCCATTTTCTGGGGTTAGATCATAAAAAGAGAGGCAGATTATTGCCAGAATAATGAAGCTTTGCCTTGAACTCAAAAGTATAGAGAATTCCGCAACCGATGACGGATTTTCATCTCGAAAGCATGCCATCGCTAGCTGCCTTAATGAGAAGCAAATTAAATGGCGAAACGTGCTAGATGTTTATCCAAGAGCAAGTGGGGAATCGAGTGGGACCAGTAATGACGGCGTATAATCATCTTTTGCCTCTATTTGTTTTCAACTTAATAAAATGGGTGTGTTTTCCCGGTAGCTAATAACTACGATGAGGTCACTTCTATGTCCAGTAATTGAACTAGCCGCATGCCAATGCTAATGCTATTTAATTCCATAAATCTATAAACACATTCCATTGCCGCTTGAAGTTAAAGTCCTCCACAAAACTAGCTGAGGCTCAGAACCATCCTTAGGGAAGGCCTTCGACCAATAGAGAAAGTAATTAACGGTCGGACAAGGAACTTTTAGCTTCAAACAAAACGTCAAAACATTAACGATACGCCGATATGAAAAAGTTTGCAAATTCAAAGGGGAAATGACGTGCGACACAAGGGGACATCAAAAAGGAAACGACCCCAGAGAACCCCTGCAAACAGTGATTCGCAAACTGTAATAGTGGCTCTTTTGGCCAGGGAGTAGGGAGGGAGCCTTGATGTGGCTGCTGCTGTTTCATTTGCACGTTGAAGGCACTGAAGCGTAAGACGGTTATGCATCAGCTGCGAGCGACACGCAGCCAGGAGAGGCGGTGGAAAGGCGGCGGAAACCAGTGGAAACCGGGGGAAAAAGGCAGGCCAACTTTAATTTGACTGCTGCTGCTGCTGGTGCTGCCAGTGATGCATTGCTGAATTTCGCGCTGGCAATTTGCAGACACAAAACAAAGTTCAAGTTCAATGGCAGGCCAATGCATCGCTGCCACCCAAAACATCGTTAAACGTATAAAAATAAAATTTAAACAGTGGAATTGCTGGTTGCTGATAAGCACTGATAGTGGCTACCACTTGATAAGGCCAGTGGCCTTCGATTAACTATCGTAAATAGGTCGCCTGCCCGGCGATAAATTCAATAAACACGGCGGACAACCCAAAATGTTCGTTGGTGTTGCAGTCGTGCATAAATCATGCTGCAGCAGCAACGACAGCGATGACTGTTGCTGCCCCCACTTGACAATTGTTGCAGCATCGGGCGACCATGTGTGTTGGTGTCAGCAACATGCTGTAGGCGTGTGCCCTTTGACCTTTCCAGTGATTTATGCCTTGAAATATCAGAGGCAGCAACGGCAGAACTTGACATTTGTTGAATTTACATAACAGAATCCAACTGTAGCAGTTGCACATAGTCTCTTGATGCGGCAGCGAGGAGTTTGCCCAATTTGCTTTGGAATATTTGATTTATGGAGTATGATTTTCCCCGGCCTTCAAGAGTGAAAGTTTCCCAAGGATGGCCGAACTGGCCTCCCCTCCTTTGATAATGACTAATTGACGAAGGCTGTCCAAGGTCAGGTGTCAGTCAAAGCGGGGATTCCATTTCTTCGGAAGCTTCCACCAGGTCTGATGGCTTTGACCTCGCTGAATTATGGACACATTTTCTACCGAGTTGATGGACTCTTGCGATAGTGCAAAATTAATGAAGATTGGAATTTGATGGCTGTAACCTATGCGGCTTTTTCCTGCCTAAAGTCCCGCAAGAGCCAGCTGATAGCTGATTAAGATTAGAAAAGACTGCCTGGTTATATCAGGGGAGAGGAGATAAGATATTGTGTGCTAAATAAAATATATTTTTAATAGAGGCACTTCTCGCAACTCTCAAAAATTAAGGCAACTTTTGTGTTCCTTAATCACAACCGATTTCCTGCCTGAAATTCCAGATACCTCTGTCAGTTTCGTATCTTGATTCGATTTCTCATCCACCTTTTCTCTTGGTTATTTCATTTCGAGCACAATCGAATCTTGGGACCTGCCCCATAATAAAATGATTAACAAACTAATCCCTTCTGATTGTTTGTGGCGCAAACAAACTCACACATCGAAGTGCCTGACCAAAAGCTGAAAAGACAGGGACATGGGCATCAGGATCCGGGGCAAGTGACTCGGAGCTGCGAGAGCGGAGAAATAGCAAATCATCATTAAGCATCTTGGACAGCCGAACCGAAAGAGAAGGGCCAGGCCAGCCAACCCACGGAGTTATCCGCACAGGCCGAGGCTGAGACGCCTTTGATCCGCCGCCAATGCAACGCTGCCCGCTGCCAGAATGGAAGCCTCTGTCCCAGTGGCTGGTGAAAGATCAAGATTCCTGGCTCCATTATTTGTAAAATTGCCGATTCGCTCCCGCTCTGCGAGTCTCCAAAGCTAGTGTATACAGTTACCCAGATAAGTTTGCATTTGACTAATCCGCAATGCCAATCTCCAGTTGAGAGTTTGCAGTATGTAAACTTACCTGCAATGGAAAGGAAAAGATAATTTGAAATTAGTTGGAGATTTTGATTTAGAGGGGAGATTACAGATAATAAAAATAATATATTTATTTACATTTTAAAATATTTATAATACATTTTGTTTTGCCTAAATTAAAGAGGCAGGTAAATTGTCCTACAATTTATCTTTCGATTTATTAAGAAACCATCGTATATAAATCTATATATAAATATTAAATATCTAGCTCTAGAATAAATCAGGAACTCAATCATTTTACAATTTCCTATATCACCATTAAAATAATCCAATAATTTAAATATCTTCCCTGTGTTGATGTTCTTGGCCCTCTTCAGTTAATCCCTTAATCAAGAACGCATTTTCCCCAGACAATCACAACAATGACTTGCTACAGCTACACGATCAATGGCCATTCAAGTGCCCTTCGTTCCCCTTTTATTTTCGTTGATTTATTTTTCGTGTCTTATTGATTTCTTCAATTTTAAGACCGGAAGCTACAAGGGGCACGTTCAACGCTCTGAGACAACGAAGATGCAGCGCGGTGCCTGTGATAACACAATATTTGTGCGGAGCATTCAAATCAACATGGCAGCTAAAAGTTTTGAATTTGTTTACATTTCCTCTCTTTGTTGCTTTGCTTATCAAACAAGAGACACGAAGACCCAGACCCAGTCCCAGACCCAACCCAGACCCAGAGCCAGAGTCAGGTTTCTGGTTTTGCCAGCTCGATTCTGTTTGACCATTGTTGTTTGTTTTGATTCTGGGCTCGAGTCGAGTTGAGTTTACTCCGGCAGTTGCGCTGATTTCCTTAGGGAGAGAAGGGCCACTACGTTTGTGTGGCAATTGGAGGGGGCAGTCGACACCGACAGCGACTCGTCCTTTCGTGAACAGCTTCATCATGGTCACGTCTTGGGGTCTGAGTCGCGTCTCCTCCGTCACCGTGGCTGCCTTTCCAGCTCTTCTTGCGGTCGGAAACAAGTTTTCGTGTTCTTTTTTTGCCATCGAGGTTTCGGCTGTTGGTCTTTTGGGAACCCTGCTGAGGAACTACTCGCACAGAACTGGTTTCGAGCCTCAGCCACCTGTGACAGGTCGGAAAGCAGCAAAAAGTGCAGAGCAAATGTTCAAGCTAGGAGTCCAAAACACGTGCCCAGCTCGGTATAACTGGCTGCCTTACATAGTGGAAAAAATAAATACGAGTATGTATAATTTAATTACAAATTGAAAGAGTGGGGAATCTTGTGAGGAAACTGTTGCCTTCGTGTAGCCTCTGTGAAAAACCAACAGGCCAGGCCGCCAATTGAGATAGACGCTGGCTCACTCACCCAGTCAGTCAGTCAGCTAGTCAACCAGTTTCTTTGTTGGCTCAGTGCCGCGGCTGCAATTATTATCTGCAAGATATAGAGATATTTCATGTGCATTCGGCCAATCGCCAGTTGCCATCTCGTTTATCACAGAGCAACTGTTTTAATAAGCGATCCCCGATAGATAAAAACAACAAGTTATTTAAGGCCGAGCCCGAGTTGCCAATTTGTTGGCGTTTTGTCAGCCAAAAGATTTATTAATTATGCATGGCGCAGCGCCTAAAAGTGGCACAAGTATAATGGGGCCTGAACTGGTTAAAAAAACGCTGCCTCGAGGTGGGAGGTAACCCTTGAAACGCTTTTTATTGATGCTTGAATTTAGCCAAGACGCAATTGCATATTTCCTGGCCATCAACTTTGCTATGCCAATAGCTTGTCAGGTAATGAAACTAATTGAACCACTTTACGAGGCCACAAAAAAGTCTTTAATTTACATTAATCAATTAAGCGAATACCCATTCCCATCAAGCAATCAAATGCCCATTAATCATGTCACAGTCTAGTTCGCCGGCATAATTACAATACATATAGGTGACAATTGCCGAATATGTAAATGTCCAACAAATAATAAAACCATAACGCATAAATCGAGTTAAATCAATTAAGGCATTCAACTGCTGGCATTTGACTCGCCAATCAAAATTCTGATATCACCTCTTGACCAGCCAGAGGCCAGTGCTGCTGAAACTGTCGTTGTTGTTCACACGCCATCTGACAATTTCACTTTCCACAAATGACTTCTTGGCCGGCTCAGGTTACCCACTGCCGTCCAGGCCTGGCAGCTGTTAGAGCTGCTCATAAATAAACATGAAATGTACATGGAAAACGCCTTAAAAACTCGCCAGCGGCACTGGGTATAAACTTTAAAACCGCTTTAAAAAACGCGCGCGCGCGTATTAAAAATGAGCAAAAACCAAAAACGAAAAATTGAAGAAAAACAAACGTACTCCGAGCACGGCATAATGGCAACTTTATTTGTTTTGAAAGTTGACATTGATTGGACCCGCAATTGGCGACGAAGTCTCTTGGTTTTCATGCCTTAAGCGCTTGAGTTTTAGTGGTCTGCTTAAAATCGTGGATTGATATGAATGGATTTAACGGGTATTTTAGTTAGGGGAAAATTTAAGATGATTATTTTTAAAATTACTTATTGTAATGGTATAACGAAAAATTGAATATTCTGGAACGCTACAGAAAGTAATAGGAATTAAAAATCATCTTAAAAAAGTCATTAACTAACCAATACAATTTGAAGCTCCATATATTTAGTTTGCTGTTTATGATGCAATATTTTCCAGCATTTTGTC
Source organism: Drosophila lini (assembly GCA_018905715.1). Taxonomy (NCBI): domain Eukaryota; kingdom Metazoa; phylum Arthropoda; class Insecta; order Diptera; family Drosophilidae; genus Drosophila; species Drosophila lini. Next base: position 44,449 of record JAEIIL010007926.1, on the reverse strand, counting down.
TAATAATACAAATAATTTGTTGTTTCCAGCTCTAAATAAATGATATATAAGTTTATTGAAGCATATTATAAAATGATCTTGAAGAAACCACTAAGCATCTGAGAAACAACATAAAAATATGCCCATGACAATCTCATTTCTCCCGAGTGTGGGTGTCGGAAACCCTATCGATGATAAATTAGATATACCGTTGCCGATTACTCTCTGTCTCTAGGGAATTCCAGCGACCGAGCAGACTCCATTTTTCTCTGGCAGACATATCAATTGCATGTTCTGCGAAATCAGGTCATCGGTTTTGGTCATCAGCAACAACAGATGTTGGCTGGCTGTGGGATACAGGTCCAGTGCAGCCAAAACTGCTATCCATGGGAGAGACTTGGCTTGGCCCCCGTTTACTTAATATGCCAGGCAGCAGCCGCAAGCCCAAAGGCCTCTGCAGAGACAAATGCAGCCTGGCCTCTCATGCAACTTTGATTGAATCAATCAGCGCAGAGCGCATCTAACGGCGCATCTGACAGCTGAATGGAACTCGGTTTCTGGCCTTGTCTCTGCGAAATTCAATACAGCTTGAGTAGGAATCGCTGGTCAAGTGGGGCTCTGAATGTTCTGGGCCTGCATAGCCAGGCCATACTGGGTAAGCTGCATTCGTAATGCCAAAGCCGGATGAGGAATGCCGGGTGAAGACATCACTGGGAGCACAACAAGCACGACATGAATTTAATAACAGACAGAAGAAGATACAACATGGACCAGTAGAATTTGTACAGTCTGACATGGCAAGACAGACTCTCAGAAGTGGAACAGGGGATGAGGCCACATTGAATACCAGGTGGAACTCCAATGGCAGTCTTATTGCTTATTATTTTAGCAGCTTGATTATTTTAAAGTTAAAGTATAAATGGTACTTCACCTCTTCAAGCTCCTCGCGCGGCGATGTGGCCAAGGTCAGGGACGGTCCACAGACTCCTCCGCTCACTGTCATAGAAGAGCCGCTCATCGGCGGACAGGACTGCCTTTTAAAGTCCCTTCGAATGGCCAGCTCGTACCACGGAATCAACGGCTTGCTGCGCAAGGTGGTCTGACATCCAATCTTGAAGTCCAGCGGGTCCATGTATTCCGGTGCCATCCGGTTGAGATCGCTGACCGCCGCCTCTGCGGAGGCGTAGATGTTGCCAGCCGACTTGTTGCCTCCTTTGTGTCGCCACTGACCGCCTCCAGTGGCCATGTCCAGCATTGAACCCATTGGCACATCCAGGCTGCGATGCAGACCTGCACCCATGCTCTTGACTCTCATGTGGCCCAGAGTGTGGTAGCGCCTGTCGACTGCACTGGGCAGCATGGGCATGGCACTGGGCATCACCAGCATCTCGTCCTGGTCAATGGTGGCCAGACTCTGGCTGGTAAAGGACCTCTCCAGAAGCTCGGCGCTGCTGCTTCGCTGAGGCACAATGGGCAGCTCGTAAAGATTGAGGCGTGTGCTAGTTGGTGGCCTCGTGGGCGTGGCATATATCTTTGGCTTGGCGTACAGGCTCTCCCGCCGAACTGGAGCTGGCGGTGGCAGCCCAGTGGGTGAGCGGGGTGCCTCGCTTAGGGACAAGGTCAGTGGCCGTCGGTTGACTGTAGGACCAACGGAGTTGTGACGCAAGGTCGGCGGTCTTAGACGTGGAGAATCCCGCTCTTGCATGTCGAAGCTCATCCGGGGCACTGGAGAATAGCAACCCCGCTCGGAGCTGTCGTAGGAGCCGCGAATTCCACTGTCCAACCTCCGCTTTGGACTGTCTGGTGCCGTGTACAGGAAAATGGGCTCTTCCTCGCCGGCGGTGTTGTAGTCCGGGGTTTTAGGGGTGGCACTGCTTTGCAGGGAGTCCAAGGAGAACCGGGAGTTCTTCTTAACGTTCTGATAGTCGCAGGGCATACTGCCGCCCCCGGATGAGCTGGAGGCATCCGAGAGCGGACGAAAGCCCGACGGGTTGGTGTAGATGGGCTCCAGGTCGCCAATGGTGGGTGTCCGCACAGGCTTAGCTCTGGCATAGATCTCCTCCGGCTGACCGCCGGGCAGGCTGGTGTTGCTCCTCAAAGAAACGGTTCTCTGCCGCCTGGGCGTCTTTTGAATAATAGGAGTCGGCTGGACGCTAGCTGCAGCCTCGGTCTCCGCGGCAGCCCTGATGGAACGGGATCGGGTCAGGCCACGAGCTCGAATCGTGGCATAACCATCGTAGATGGGCACCGATATCGGCGAGGGTGGCGGACGACTGCCGGCACTGGCTGTGGACATGGTCTCTAGTGTTGGACCTTTGGTTTTCCTTAAATTTCAGGCGTTTTCATGTCAGCTCGACTTGTGTGTTCGCTTCAAACATTGATTAATTGCTGCGGCATTCAAATGGAGGTTTTTCGTTTATAATCAACCACGCGCACTTAATTGTTCATTGCTAGGGCCCCTTGGGACTTGAGAGAGATAAAACTGTATCAATCATTTTTAATTGAAGCCCGGGATTCATAAATTGAAGCGGTCCGTTCAACGAACTCGGTCACTCCCTTAACTCCAACTCCCATTCCCCCCGTCACAGTGGGAGTCGCACTCGTGCCTGTCCCTCAAACCTGGTTGGTTTCTAGGGGCAAGATTTCTGATTAACGTCTAATTAGCATCTAATTCACGTGACGCAGGTTGCGAGAAGAAAAATTAATAGATGTACGCCCTTGGAGCAGCTCATCGTCGGTTGAAAATGATGGGTTTAAAGAAATGGAAAGTTGTATTCAAGTCTGAATAAATCCATAAACCTATATATCTCTTGGGGCTAATAAAATATATACTATACCATTTAAAAGCTATTTTTTATTCTATTTAATTGTAAAAATAAATAATTAGGAAGCAGTATTCTTTTAATATTTTAAGAAGACACTTCAAAGTATGCAGAATCAACCAACATAAAGTATGCTAATTTCTTCGATCGAGCAACTGTCATGCCATATTTCGCATTATTTTAACATCTGCCTGACACATTGGAGCAACACAAGCCGGCACTTGAGGCATGTCTATGTACAAGCATGTCCCAAGCCCAGGCCCAAGACCCATTCCGACTCCGAATCGAATGTTGCTGTCACTGTGGCTATTTGGCTGTGGCTTTTGCTGGCTGTCAACTGGCTGGCTCGTCCCCTCGGTTCGTTGACACTTGGAGCGCCGGAGCCGAAGGAGTTCTGGTTCCTTGCGGGGCGATGTAACAAAGACTGCTGGCTCACTCGCCGGCCAGCCAGCCAGCTAGCTAACCACAGCAACAATAATAACAAGGAAATGCAATAAACAACGATTTTCTAATGTCATCAACATACGAACGACGGACGTTTCGATGTTTCTACTTTATTGCTGTTGATTTTCTGTACTACTGAGCTTTTCCGACGGGGAAGTGACCGGGTGGGGGCCTGGGGAGTGGAAACTGTGACTGCTCCGGACAGTTGCTGTTGTTTTTAGCGCGGTGTGAATTGGCTGTAATTGTTTTGATTGCAGTTCATGGTGTGCGACTCGGATCTCTCGTTCGCCCAGTCACCCATCCCTCATCAGCGCGCTAAGTCTGCCCGGAGCTTCTAATAAACAGCAACTTTAATTGTGGACTTGAAGTAGCGATGCCCGGGAATGTATATCATTTGGAAATTGCTCAATGTGGATGAAGTAATTCAGCGAAAATTAACGTTCTTCGGTAATCAGAGTGGTTGGAAAGACAGTTACGAAAGATTATAGGAGTGAATAAAATTAAGAGTTTGAGGAGGGGTTCTCCAGACTATTTTGAAAGTCTAAATACTATGTTATTATTTAGCTTTTAAATGTGGATATTAACGAAGAAATATCCGAAGAGAACTCAACCTAGGAAACATATTGTATATACATATACTGCATCCAACTAGACTCATTTTCTGTTACTGTGATGTGTAAAAGAAAGGAAGAAAAGGACATTTTTTCTTTAAAAGAAGCCATATTTCAAAGAAATTATTAATACAATTAATACAGCTCTGTATGTACATTTTTAAGGGACAGTGTGAAACACCATCATCGACCTGCTAAGCTGCAGAATGGCGAATAGAACCAGTCAGACTTCAAGCGAAAATATAACAACTCCCCAGAGTGAGTTACCCTGCGGCTAAAGTTTTTTGCAGAACCGATCACAGTTTGCAGATTCAGGGAGGAGAGACAACAATTTCAATCAACCCGAACACGATTCGTGCAAATTAATTCGAATCGAGCGAATATAAATCAAATTTCGTCAAAAAATTCAATAACTTCCAGCCCCCACAGGGCACCGCATTTTTTTCATTTGCCAGTTTCGAAATGTGACTTTTGTGGGTCATGTGGGCGTCTAATTGTTAGCATTTTTTCGAGCCTCGCCATTGTCTACTGAAATTTATGCAATTGCAGCTTGCATTGGCATTTAATAGTTCGCTTCGTATCTATTGTTATGCTAACAAAAAATATATATCTGCATTGAACTTTGCGACTGTCTAAATGGCAGGGGTTCAGGCCGAATGTGGCTGTGCCGGAGCCTGGTTCCCTGTGCGCAGGCGTTTTCCTATATTTTTCCTATCTGTAACGCACCTCTGACAGCATTGACAACTTTCGCCGAAATGCAAAGCACGGCCCGGGAGGCAGGCATTCAGAGTTATCGCGAGTCTGGAGCTTAGTCGAGACTCTAGACTCTCGACTCGGGAGAGTCTTTCAGCCTTTCCTGTGGGCAGCAGCCCAACTGCCAAGTCTAGACAGCGGGGCTGCCGATGCTGTCTTATCAGCCATTAAAATCGCAAAAGGAAATTGCCTCGAGTGTGAGTACCTACAGCTAGCATTAAAAAACAGCGCTTAGCCGCTGACTGGGACGAGTATTTGATTAATGTGTTTCGGAAATGGAACAAACTATTAGCGAAAATAAAATGTTGACGATTAAAGCGTGAATACGGCATCGAAAGATAAAGCCGGCGATCAACACATGTTCAGCAAAGCAGCTCCAAGGGGCGACTATTTTTACTGATGATGCTGTCCGCAAGGCAGCTGACATTGGAGCTCTGCGACTCCATTGATCGATTATTTCCAGCTACGCATTTCGCGGGCAAAAACCCGTCGTTGGCTAATTGTGTCAGGCTCAAAACATCCAAAATATTCTGAACGTTCAATGGCAAAAACTGGTTGAACAAAAAACCAAAACAAAGCTGACTGCGGCTGTCAACTGCATATCTAAGTGGCTCGCTCGCTCGGTTATGTTGGGGCGGCAGTTTTGACGGGCTCTCAGGTGTGGGGTCGAAAACTTGAAAACCTTTCAATTCGAGCTCTTTTATGGGACTCCTCCACTCGGTTGATCAAGAAGTCAGTTCATTAGATCATTTGGGGTGTGCTCAAGTAACAAAACGTGACGGCAAGAAATCGTAAAAGTTTTCAAAGCAAAATTCAAATTTCATGCTCGCCATTAATGAGTTTTATAGCTCGTATTTCAAATTTATAGAAATAAGCGCTTGAAAGAAATATTTCCGTTGACAGCGGCGGCGCCTGAATTGCCAAAAGTTGTTCCACCGAAATTCGGCTTAACCCGGGCTTATCAACGAACGGTTATCTCCGCGGCTGAGCTCCGATCGTAAAATTATAAAATTTATGTATTTATGCAAAAACGAAAACAGAAACTGTCTTGGTCTTGAGTAGGGGAGCGGCAGCGATCTAAAAAAAAAACTACAAGTATTTCGTATTTTATTTTTTTACTAAAAACGCCACTCTGACGTAAACCTGCTGTGAGAAAACAAGAGAAAAGGCTTACTTTTTGTTTAACAACGAAGGCTATAGTTTACAGTCCTTTTTGAATTGTAAAAGGAGTGTCCTATTTTTAAAGAGCCACTGAACTACTAGTTATTAATTGTTTATTTTAAAGATTTCCTTCTTTGCACTCTAGAAAAGCTGAGTGTTTTACTTGGAGCTCATAGAGCGGGTGGATTTTCCGCCATACCGGTTTTGTGAGACTTAAGTTTCCTCATCATAAAAGTGAAGAGTGACCAGACATGGCGATCGCCGGCCGTTCTCCACTTCCTCACTCGACGCACTTGACAACAACTCAAGCACTTTTGCACAATTATAAACAATTGGGGCTAATTTAAGTTTCTGTTTCTTTGTCTACTGCCACACAGTCTGTGGGGCTGTGCAACATCGCGCACCATAACAGCCACGTAACTCGAGAGGATCGTTTGTTCGTTCGAGTGGGGAAATGAGTTTTTGCGTCAGAGAGGCTTATATATATCGCCCTAATGCATTCCATTAAGAGTTACTTGAGGCGCGAGATGCGGCAAATTCATTTGAGCTTGCAATAAAGAAGCATATGCACGGCCACCCATTGCATAACGAAGGTCAATTCGATGAGTGGCAGAACCAGAAATTCGTTTAATCGTTTTTTAGCTGGAAAATGCGTGCCTAAAACGACAAAATAAACGTAACGATGACGCCAATGCGGAGATAATGTCTACTTAATGAGTTGGAAAGACTGCAATCTCCCGCCAGAATAGGCGTCACATATGTTTGCAAACTTAATCGGATTTGAAGCAGCGCACAGGAGATTAAATAAACTGTTTGTTGATAAGGTGGATTATAGGATTTGAGATAAAATGTTTAAAATATGGGAATTAAGAAAATTGACTAAAAGTCTCATTTTAAGATTAATTTCTGGCCTAGGAAGGAAATAGGATTGCTGCCACCTTAGTGACCATTGCATGTTGGGCAGGCATAAACAAATCCGACCTCTCAACCCCAAGCTGTTCCCAAAAAAGTGTACGAGAGAGAAAAACTTTTTCATTATTATTATTATTTGCAAATGGAGAGGGGCCTCGGATGTAATCTGGGGACAGAGGGCCCAAAAAGTCATCAGCATAATCAACAAGGGAGAAGGGTTGGCGACTGTTGCATGCAACATGCACACGACCGTCGACTGACAGACTGATGCGATGTTGTCGTCATTGTTTTGTGGCTACACAATAATTTCAGATACCCCCATTGTTGGTGTCCGTCATGTGGATGGACCCAGATGTGAACTGGGAGCAGCTCCCCAAGCCAGCGACTGGCAATTGTAATTACGGACAAGCCAAGTGGAACTCCAGTTCTCCGGCTCTCCAGTCGCTGCCCGAAAATCGGTTCGAGCCGAGCCTTATCAGCATGCAGACCAATAAATTTCCAATTGCATTTCATTAGCTTTAAGCATTCAGCTTGGTCGAAGACCAGGGCTCGCTGATAAATTGTCTGCTGACGTGATTTGTGTACTAGAGAGAGAGATGATTCCGATTTCCAAGAGGCTATCGTTTTGATTAGATTTCTAGACATTTTCCTTTTGGGTTTCGAATGATTCCACAATGGACTCCTGCTTGAGCTCGGATCGTATGCAAATTTTCCTGTTTGTCTTGAAAGTGAAGTGGAAGTGGCCGAGATGCTTTCTATGCGATTAACGCTGTCCGGACATATTGATGGATGTCTTAAGATACGGCAGCAGATAATCCCAAGTCCCACACTTCGTCGGCTGCCGACTCTGTAAATCAAGTGACGGCAGTGGAAATTCATAAATTTCCCTTAAATGGAAACTATGCTTGGTTGGGTCCACCCTAGAGATCATATCGAATTTACCAAATTGATCCAAGAAAAAAAAACTCGTCTACCTCGCGAGGCATATAGGAGGAGTATAATTCTGGCACGATGATAATTACATTTTCAAGAACTTGGGGGAGCGCCTTCTGTGGAAACTGAAGCACTAAATGGAAGTCCGAGATAAGAGGGAGTTGGCCTTTCCGAGAATCATTCTGGAGTGGATCTGCAGCATGTGGAGGCAGAGTTTGATGCTCGCTCAATGGGTTCAGTGTTTGTCAACTGCAATTAGACGTAGAAGCCGAGCGAGCTGCATCTAGCAGCTGCCATAATATTAGTTCCAGCTGATTAATGATTGCAGCGCATTCTTCGCCCTTTAAGGTGCCACTCCTCGCGCAATGTCCAACAGAAAAGTAGACAAAGGGCGGTCATAATGGCTGTTTATGGAGTGTCAGCCAGGCACAAGGACGGTTGCAGCTTGCTGTTCGCGTGGCAGCTGCCACAGCAACATGTTGCCAAGGTGCAGCTCCAATTAGCCAGGACGAAAGGTGCAACGATAGGGTAAGCATTCGGAAAGGCACCCGGTAATTTGCTCAATAAGAGAGGTTTGAAAACCATTTATGTAATTATGTGTACAAGAAATAAGTGGATACCTTATACACATTTACAGGAAATGAGATCGACTTGTGTTATATTTAATTCTATTTTATTTAAAAACTAGATAAATCACTTTATAATTTTATAAATTCAAAACCTATTAAAACTTCCAATTTTCATACTCTACGACAACGTAATTCTTAAATACGTTTTTCATAATTGCCAGCAATTTGTGTTGAGTATGTATAAATGCTTGAAACATTTCTCTGTGTCATTTTTATATTTTCCTTTCTATTCTCTCAACTCTTTCCCAGCTCTTCTTATGTTTTCATTTTCCCATGACAATTTTCCTGCTTTAATGGTTTCCCCTCGACAATCATTTCTTGTTTAGTTTTGATAATTATCATTTCTCTGCGTTTTCTTTAAATCAAATCAGGCATTGTTGGGCAATTAACATCGGCGGAAAAGAACCCACAGAGGAGATAAAACCCTTTTGCGTCCGACCCTATTAACAGGTAGCGCCTCAATGGGACTCTACTTAAGTATGCCAGACATGCGCCTCGGGTTCCGATATCTGGGATTTGGTGGGTCATTAGCCCTGCGAACGGATGAACACAGTAGCAGTCTATCGATGCGGGTCGCAGGTCGCCTCGTAAAGACCGCCCATTAATTGAGGTCTCTAAACGAACGAATCTTTCAGTTGTACCACTTTTACACCCTAAAATATTAGGGAAAAGTTTGCAGCCTTAATTATATACTATATATTCCTAAATTAACCCACATTCCCAGAGTTTATTTAACAGTTTTCGTTGCTTGTTTGCTATATCTCCAAAGAGTATACAACATTCGACTTGCCCTTCCTTCCTCGATTAAAGCGTTTCTGGGCTTGCTCTGTGTGCCGAGTACATTTGTTTGTCGGGCTGAACACATATTTACATGGCATTTACTTCAAACACACTAAAATGCAAATCACCTAACAGCTGTCCCACGAGAGGTGGATGCAGACTGTTTGGCGGCACCCAGTGTCGGTGGAGTTGCAAGGCGCTTGACATCGATTCCCTCTGCCACACAACTCTCGCCAAACAACAAAATTGGAGTAGACACTGCCATTTCCAGACAGTCAATCACAAGGAAAAGTGAGGAAAATTGCCAGGTGCCAGGTGTTGCTGTTCAGGTGAGGCCCAGGCAGGAAAGGCATGCGATCTTAGGACACTTTCGTGATATCTGCGAACATGAATGTCTCGGATTGCCCATCGAGCTATGGCCGGAAATTGTTATGGACTTGTGCGATCGGCGATCCGTGGCGGCTAATTGAACTGGAAAACTTGAGCACAGTTTTTCCCTCGCCGATTTTCACACTTTCTCGCGCCAGTGCCAGAGCCAGAGCAGTTCAAAGAGAAACGGCTATTAGAAATCAAAAACAACTTCAAAGTTGACGCCTGACGACGGTGTGCGAAAAATTACAAATTAAAAACTAATTTTCCTTCACCTCCCCTAATACTTCACCCCGACAGAGTTGGCTCTGCAGATTTTCAGGCATGGCCAATTTTGATTAGTCGCTAAAGAAAATGTACAAACTCCAAGAGCTGGAACGAGTGAAGTTTGAGAAATCAATCTTCGTCAAGGATGATGGCAAAAGTTCGTTGAAAAACTGCATTAATAAATGGGAGATATTTTTCAATTATTAATTTGTAAGGCAGCCAAGTCCCTGTGTTCTTTTGTGTATTTGAAAGTGAAGCCTTAATTTTGGGGAGTCTTTTCCCTGTAATGCCATCCCAATTGGAATTTATTACAAACAGTTCAAAGTGGAAGACGGAAATTGATACACGGAGGGTGGAAATGGTGGGAAATGCTCGAATATGCTGCATTCCCTTTTCCCAATTTTAATTGATGGCTTTCCACACAGGGAACACGCAACACGAGACGCGGAATCGTGAGGGAGGGTGACACCTCTTCATATTAGGGACAGCTGTCTCGGGAAACAGGGAACCCATATGCGAGGGAGATTCGGGAATTTCATCTGGATTACAGTGAGCGATGCGATGCGTGTGCCAGTACAGTCAGAGCTAATTTGCTGGCTTTTCCTTTGTGTTGGAAGTCATTAGCGAAAAATCAATGGCAAGTATGTGATACTCATAAAGCATTTTCCGCCAACAAAAATTTTCCATTGGGAACAAATTCTCTCAACGTAACTGCAACTGAACTACTGCAGGAAAGAGAAGTGAAGAGAAAAAACCTAATAAAAAGTCACAATGCAGCAGACAAAGTATTTTATTATTCCTTTATTTTTTGTTGGTCCCCCCTCTTTGACATGTTTGTGCAATTTGTGTGTAGGCTACTGTTCGGGTCGATTGAATGGGACATGGATGCAGCAAAGGGGGTTGATTAATGGCCTGGCCTGAAGATCATAAAGTGATATTTCTTGTAAGTGTTGTTGGGGGTGGTTCGTTGAAGAGATTGTATCAAAATGGTAGTACTCATAAAAAAGTCTATGATCTTATCAAGGAAATGTAATAAAATGTATATAAAAGAAAGTAATTATAAAGCTGCATCCACAAAAATTGTATTTCTAGACTTTCCTAGGTTTTTAGGTTACTATAAAATAACAGATACTTTAGTTTCCCCCTAAAATGTTCCCTTTATGCAGTCGCCAGTGATATTTACATTTAGAAGTACGTAAATTAATTCCTGTACTATACATATTCGCTTTTGATTTTGGTCACTACGCCCCTGTTTCAACTCGCTCGGATTTGAGTGGCATGTGTTCAACCTTTTCGTCGCATGCATATGTATGTACGACTAGCACCAAACTGAACTCATTTCGACACGCTCCATTAAACGATTGTGCCATTGTTGCACATCTCCCTGCACCTAGGAGGAAAATCTCCATGGTGCCCCTATGATTTGCTGCTTTTTTGGCAGAAAAAGGGAGAACAAATTAAAAGGCAGAGAGGGGAGTGGATTTTCGCGAGGCCCGATATGTAATCGGACGATTCTTTTGAGGGACTCCGGGGGTATGGGATGGGAGTACGGAGACCCCAGCAATGAACACCACTTCCGCGTTGTTAATTGTGGCAGCAACTTGTTTGTTTATCAACTGTCAGCTCCGTTGCCCGGTTGTTAATTTAAGCGCTTGTAGGTGAACTCTTTGTTATCTTTCTGTGTCAGCAGTTCTGAGAGTTGGAGAACGTTGGGCATATTTTTTAATTGTGTTTCGCTGACCGGTTTCGGAGCTAATACATTTATTCATTCACTTCGGCGCGTATTTTGTTTTTGCACGTCACAAACACGTTTCGCCAAGGCTTTGGGCTTTGGTCACTTATTTATAGCTCTGGAAAGCTGCTCAATGAACCTTTTCTACTTGTGTAATTCTCTGTATTCCTTACAGATCTTCACTTCACGCAACACTTTGGTAATCAGTTGGGTAAACAGCCGCGAGCAAACTCTGGCGATCACGCACTCCAGATACACCCGCTCAGATACGTAGATACACTCGCGCGCGCGCCTCTCGATCGTGTGTGTGCTTCGGTGAGCGGCAGAACGGCAACTAACCCCAGTCGATGTTGAGCAAGATCAGTTGAGCTACCCCGCGAGTAGAGCGCAGATACACTGCCGCTCAAGGGAATCAGTTCGAGAGTTATCAGAATTTAAATATCACAATTTTTTTTATAACGAACGTTTTTTTTAATATTTGTAAAGCAGAAAATTATGTTTTAATTATTTTATTTTTTAAACACAAAACAAACTTGCAGATACAAATGTTCAGATACTCAGATACACTCAACTTGTAGATACTGGCGCCCTCTGCCTTAACTCTGTCTAGAAAACTGTTCACAAAACAAGAGAGTAACAGAGAGTGAGAAGGGAACGGAACGGAACTGACCCCACCATGATCAATGTTGCAAGAGAGAGCCGGCGATCAGCAACATGTTGATCAGAGCACCGCAGCATGTTGCCAGCCAAAACTCCGCGTATTTCCGACTTTGATTACGATTTTTGTGCGTGTGGCTCGACCTCGAACGCGGAACTGAACAGGACCCACTCGACAGCCAAGTCCTTTGGCAACCTCTGCTGACGGCGCGGCAGCAGCGGCGGCGATGACGCCGACTTGGCGGCGACAAAACAAATAACAGAATCCAGGCGGAAAAACAAAACGCTGACGGGACGGGTAAAAAAAAGGCAAAAGGATGCGCCAAAAGTTGGGTCATTCGGGCTTGCAGGGCGCTACAGTAAAGGCTAAGGATATAAGTGTCCTTTGGGAGAGATTATATGAAAGTTGCCATACATTTTAATAGAAACAAATATCAGGAAAAAGTTACAAACAAATACAAATATTTTTAAAGGAGTAACTTACATTTTCCATTACAATTAAAGGGTTTGACATATTATTTTGCAGGAGATTTTGTTTGCCGGCTTGGCCGGGACCAAAATATCCTGCAGGATTGTCCCAGACTGAAACCAGGCGCCAATGTGGCGGCTTCGGCGGAGTGAACGTACTTATTTGTGGGCTCTGTCACAGTCATCTGCCCCATCGACTGCGACCCCTTGTTTAGATGTGCGCAGAACTATGAGCAAGTGAGCGAAAAAAAAATTACAGACGCAGCTTCCTGGGCAGCCAAGGCAAGGACTAAACAAAGTGGAAAAAATTGCAAATTTTAGTTTTGTGGATTGTGGCGGTAAGGCCAAAGTGAAGGACAGCCCTGTGGGGACACACAGCCGAACCTTGCGCCCGACGTCGTTTATTTTTGGCACAAGACTTTGTGGCGCCAAAAAAAAAAAAAGATGCGTCTGTACCTATTTGCTCTTGTATGGAGGCCAAGCTCCAAGGACTGAGACATCATAAAGTTGGAAGCACTTATTTTGGGTGGATTGTTAAATAGACTTCTGGGGTGGCAGCCACCAAATGATGGATTGAAGTGGGGTTATTGGCTTCGGAACTACCCGACATTTGTCGTTGGCTTTTGGCTGATACCAGCATAAATTTTTGGGAGCTTATAATCTTTGATTCCTTATTCGAAATGTGTTATTAGTAAATGGCGACCAGGAATTGATTTTTCGCTTGAGTGCGGCGGGGTAGACTTAAGCACAGTTGATGGAATCATAAGTCAAAGTCATTTAAAAGAAATATGGGACAACATACTAAGCTCTGTATGTTGGCTTCAGAAAGTATATTAATTTTTATATACATACCAAACTTAATGTATAGCAGACAAATGTATTTAAAAGCAATTTTTCACTTACCTAAAATAAAAAGAGAAATACATTGTTATAAGTAATCAACATTTTCATATAAGAGTTGGGGTTTAAAATAGGGAACTAGATCTACTTAAGACAATCAAAATCATTTTCGTTGCCCCATTTAACAATTTACTAGATTGTTCGCTCTTTGTTCACTTTAAAGAAAATCTAAATAAACTGTTTTTTAATACAAAAAATAATTAAATAAAAGTCTAATGCTTGGATATCCCCTGCGAGGAGATTATCCATTAAACTGCTTTTATCTTCAAGTGGCTGTTTTGGATTCAAAACCTAAATCAATTAAAGAGCATTTGCTTTTATAGAGTTTGGCGTGGGCTACCTTCCCATCGCCCCACTCGCCCCATCCCATCCCAGAGTCATCTGGGATTGCTCTGCTTTTTTGGCGCGTGTATTTGGCGCTGGGGGCGATCGCTCTAGTGCTTTATAGTTATGCTTCTTTGTCTTATCGGCGGGATGTCGAGGGGAAATAGTTCTAAGGGGCGGCTGCTGGGGCTCTATCGCGATCTTAATGTTATTACACTTTCGAGCACGAAGTCTGCTCTCTGGGACTGACGCCTCCGGTCACCGGGGTCAATTCAGAGTGCGTGATAAATGGGCGCGTCTCTCACTTTTACCCTCCGTCCCCGGAGCCGTGTGTAGTTCGATGTTTTCGTTGAGGTTTAATATTTATGGCCAGTGATAAGATTGCTCAATTGGGGTTTTTCTACAGCGAAAAAGCGGCAAAGGGCGCGGGCTGAATGGAGTCCGGCTCAGCCGAAAGCTGTTTAAAGTTGATGTAGGTTGGAAGTTTTATAAGCAGCTTGGGGTTTATGTGTGCATTTGTATGAAACGAACTATGAACTACCATAAAGCTTAGTCTGATAAGCAGGAGTAGGGTGGGGAAAGGAAGGGATGGTCCCTTAGGTTATACATATATTTTGATTATAAAAGATTTAAAAGAGATTAAAGTTAATGCTAGATTGAAGAGTAATGTTGAAGGGTATGAAATAAATAATAACATTACTGAGCTCCTTAAAATGTTTCAAATTTCAAATGCCATCTATTTGTAGTTTATAAATTTTAGAAAATTTATTAAAGTTAAAGATAATAAATTTAACTAACCTTCTAACTAACATTTATGTACAAAATTACTGAAGCCAAAAACTAAATTCAATAGCCAAGTCAAACACAACTTTTTGAAGCTCCTATTTTTAGCAAATTCAGCAACTCTTCTCCCCTGAAATAAATGTTTACAAATTAAAGGGTGCACCTAAAATATCCTCCATTCAGTCGAAGCTGCCCACACTTGAGCATCTCATCTCGAGAGCTCTCCAAAAAGTTCGCAAACTGCATTGTCAGACGGCAGTTGATTTCCTCGAACAAATGTGAAAAACCAAACCAGCTGGCAATGTGTGTGGAAGCTTCAGTTTTTCCAACTACCGCAAAGTGAAATTTCATGACGTTGAAGCTCCGCAACGGCGTCTGTCAATAAAAACTACCCGTAATAAAAAAGAGCCAATAGCAAATAATATGCGGCATAACTGCCAGCAGACGGGCAAGGGAGGGGAAGTCGGGCGGATCAACAGATCGATGGACAGACAGGGGGAAGTGTTCGCCGACATATCGGCATTTTTGCCATTATAACCCGTGGCAGAAATTTAATTAACGCAGAAAACTTTGCCCAAGACAATGGCAAGGAAAGCCAAGAGAAAACGACATCAAAGTCAATGGGCAATTAAAAAGTTTTTAATCTACAATAAGTACTGGCGAATTGAGAAAATTGAGGGGGGCAGTGAAAAGGACAAAGAAGCTCCCAGACTTGGGAACTCAAGTCAAAAAGTTATAACGTTTGAGACGTTTAAAAACTAAAGTATTTGTTCACTTGACTAGAAATTTGTCTTTTTTAAGCTCTTCAGTGTTTTAAGGATTTATTAGCAAAAATAAAAAATAAATGTCCAGGATAAAATGTAGCTACCAAACCGATAGTTTTGGGGTCAATGCTTACTCCAACTCGGCTTTTAAATAATTTATATGTTCATATATCCATCCCGAAAGACTACCTTTTTCCCCAAATTACAAAAACGAATACTTGGGGATTGTACAATCATTTGATGGTACATGCACTCATCCGCTCAACCTACTCGCATATAAATCATGCAGATGGCGACCCATTTTCCTACCTGCACTCCCCAACACCCAGCCATCTAATCCACTTTGCCAGCCAGACCCAGATCCAGACCCGGCATTTCAGACCATATATCAGCTGCTGGGGATTCCAGCAGGCATATTCAAAGACTCCACATTGTTTGCACTTTTATGGCAGCTGGGCAGCGGAAAGTTGTTCGTTCTCAATTGCAGAAGTGATACGTGGTCGGGCTGGTTGGTTGGTAAAAGTTTCCATCAGCTTAAGGTCTCGCTTAAGGTCCATCAAATTGCCATCGAATCCATCAAGTCGATTTTTGGCCATTCACACGCACGCCTTGACCTTGGCACTTTCCTGCAGACCTTCTCACACCCACCGACCGAGTGGCGCCGAAAAGTGAGGAAAATATAAGAGATTTATGTTGTCTGCCTGTCTGGCCCCGATAAATTTGATGGCCAAGGTGTGGGGGTTGGGGGTGGTGGATGGTGGGTGGCCATAAAATACTGTACTGCCTTCGACAATGTAGACAACCATAAAACATACAATGACTCCTCAAGCGTCTCCCGCGTGGAATGCAATTTAAAGTTTCTTTTTTGTGATGAAAATTGTTGTCAAGTAAATTTCAAAATGAATCAACTTCAGGCAAGAGCATAGGAACAAAAAATGGCACCCGAAAGTAGGCAAGACTGGCGCTCTTCCTTTTCGAGTACTTTTGTCTGCCACGGAAGTTTATCAGGCTTTTGCGTGACTTTCTTTGACAAGGCGCTCACCCAAACACAAGTCCAAGTTCCGTGTTCATACACTGAGAATATAGCAGAAATATAGCAAAAAAAATGTAGCCACTTTGGTCTATTTCTTAACTAAAAGAAACTAACAATGAGAAACTAACGCGACACATTTGATCTGACCAACATTTTATTTCCTGAAAGGACATCCTACCGAAGTAAATTTTAAACAAAGAAAGTGATTTATTTTTACTGTGTATCAAATATCTCAAATGGCATATGACGGGGAAAACTTGGCGGAAAAGTTAAAAAGCTGAATGCAAACTGACTGGCTGATAAGCGAAGCGAATGAATCTTTCAAAGCGGCAAGCTTTTGGCACACAATTTGCTGGGGTAAACGATGGAGTCCGGAGCAGTCGCCACATTTTTTTTTTTAAATTCCACCCCTGAACGCAGGCAATGCAAATGCGCCAAATGCTGCAACAGCTGCGAGGAGCAAATAAATTGTGCCCCAAAGAACGCGGCATAACCACTTAAATTAATGGTCGGGCACAATGCAGACTATGGGGCTGCTGAACTATAAAAGATGCGGTGGGCCAGATTAGGAGCACAAGACTTCCCCTTTCCCTCCGTAAATTATTCAGGTGCAATTTAATTGCTTGGAGCCCTGCAGTTATTCTGTATTTGCGGCTTGCTCTTGTTGCAGTGGCCAGACACAAGTTGCCTTTAAACATATCTTGCAGCATACTTTGCGGATTGTTGTGGCATAAACGGAGGCAAGAGAGCTTACTTTTTACTAACAAAGCAAGAGAATAATTTTAATCCTCGGAAAAGAAACATTTTATTAGGAATATTTTGTTTCTTTTCCACTTGAGTTTATTTTTCAACATGAAGAAATTGTGCAGCCATCAAAAAATGAGTTGTATGGTTGAGATCTTCAACTATATTGCTCCTTCCCCTAGTATCCGTAAATTATTCCACTTTATAAAATTAATTTCAGGGCATCTTGGTCTATGAATAAACTGTATGAATCTTAACTACGTAAATAGTCTCATTGCCATTTAAAATGGCAGAGCTTCTCACTAAAATCTTTGATATATTTATTGCTACCTCCTTTCGGAAACGTGGAATGGTGGAAAGGTTTCTGTCAGTACATTCTACTCCGCAATTCATAATTTATCCTGACTTAAACTAGAGTCTCACATTCGAAGTACTCACGTTTGTTGACAGCTGGCTGCTCAGACTGAGCACCTGGTCCCGGGCATCCTGCAGCTCACGCTTCAGCCTCCGGATCTCGTGTGCCTGTCGCTCCTCCGCGTTGCCGTACAAGGAGCTGCCTCCGGACAGCAAAGAGGCGGCACTTCCGTGAACTGAAACGGAAACGGAAACAAAACGGGCGAGTTGCATTAATCTGCATATAGAGACTGCACTTGGCAAAAGTTTTTATACTGTATAGAATTTCAGATTTATTTAAATATTTAATTTTAGTAAAATATTTAAGAGATAGAAAAAATTTAATGCTAGTGAAGTAAAATTATCTTTAAGTCGGCTTTAAATTACTTTTAATTTTCATTAAATTTTATTTGGTTTGGCTTTCTATACATATTATTTATTTAAAAAGAAGGTAAAAAAAATTTAAATTGGTTTAGTATAAACCTGCCACTCACCTTCATCATTTTTCTTGGGATATGTGAGCCGATGACCGACAATTGCACCTGCACCTGCACCAGCCACCACCGCAGAGGAGCCGTGGGTGGGCGAGAGCACCGAGGCGGCTGCCACAGCAGCTGAAGTAAAGGAGCCGCGAGCGAGGGGCGTCGGCGAGGTGGGTTGGCTCCAGGCCACGCCACCCACTCCGCCCGGATGGCCTTGCACCGCCTGCGACTGAGCAGCCATGGCAGCTGCCATTTGAGCGGTGAGCACGCCATTTGTGCCCACGGGCAGGCAATAGTATGGCTCAATTTCCACTTCACCTCCACGGCTCAGCATCGAGGGATACATTTTCTCGGATTTCGTGGATCTGAAATGAAAGCTTGTTAGTCTCGGCTTGGGATTTCGATTCGACAGAGCTATCTGTCTGGCAATGTAAAAAATCTATAAACAAAATGTGTATGTAGTGTTGATTTGGGAAATAAAACAAAATAAATGTAGGCTAGATGCAACTTTGAAATACATTTAAAGGGTTTGCTGCATCAGCTTTCCATACTGTTGCTATTTATTAAGCCAATAAGAGAGTTGAACACTTCTGTCCCCTTTAAACACGCGTTTCCTTTTAACTCAGTTACTACAAATTGGACCTGCCATGTGGCCATTGTGCGTCGGAGTGATAAGGGTGGACTCATGGCTGCGGCATCCCTAGACAAATTGTCATAAAATGCACAGATTTCCACAAGCTCACACATTGACCGCACCACTGAATGAACTGAATCAAAGCGGAGTGTTGCAGGAGGGAGAAGCCAACGCCTGTCTCCGCTCTGATAACTGTGACATTAATGGCATTTCACATGCAGATCTAATATTACGTATACGGCATGTGGCCCTGGATGAGGGACTGTCGTTGTTTGCAGTTTCTGGTAAGAGCTGTCAGTTTTCCCGGGAGCTATTTGCCAACCCACTTCCAGTGTGTGTTCTGTGCTGTAAAATTTGATAACAGGCCCCGGAACTACTGTGGGGTTTCCACTATCCAGCTCCTTGCTCTCCCCCACACACTGGGATGTGTATAATTGAAGAGGCATCATTGAAAGCCGAAGCCTGGCACAATAAGCAGATTAGTTCTGGGCAAGGGATTGGAGTAATAGCTGGCGTGTGGTTGGGGTAGCAGGATATGCCACATTCCAAAATTCAATTTGGCGTTGAAACTATGAAGTATAGAGTACTATACTATTTTCTGTTTGAAAAGGTTGAATTGAATGATACATTTAGTTAAATTATAGTTTCAGCTATCAATAGCTTCCTATAATCTAAAATATAAATTATACTAACAAATTCTTTCGAGCTTATAAACAATAATAGTCATTATACAAAAGTTTTTCCCTTACTACGCTCTTAAAAATTTCTCATTTCCTTCTTATTTTTCTCTAAATGAAGCTTAAACTTCTGCAAAAAAACTCCACTTTCCTATATTAACTTCACCCTTCACCAAGTCAAAGGTTCACAAACCTTATTGACATGTCAAATAATAATCTGACCATCGCCAACACTTCAGTGCTACAAAGCCATTCCTATTCTTTTTTTTTCCACTTATTTCTACGTCTTTCCTTTCTCTTTTACTTTTTCCATTTGCCTTTGGGTTTTCAGAAAATATTTTTCGTGAATGTTTTTCCCACTCATTTTCTCTCAGACAACGACAACGAGCTGAGTCCCAGAACAGCAGACAACTTTGCCCCTTAACTATTGGCATCGGGGCGTGTCGCGTTCCCCGTCGGTTTTACGGTTTTAAGTGAATCTTTAAAATATGCAAAGCGACACATGAAAAAAGGAGCATATGTCCTGCCGACGGGGCGACGCTCAAGGTGGTTTCCTCTTTAGCTCTATACCCAAATACCAAAAACTGTTTGCATACTTAAAGGAAAAGCAAACGAGAAAAATACAGCTGACAGGCAAAAAGCGTGTATGGAAATCGAGGAATTAAAAAACACAAGGAAAATAACATAAGAAAAAGGTAGATGCAGAATCCTGGATTTTAAAGAGAAAACTTAAGCGAGAGGCTAGGCTGTATCAGGTTTTAAAATTAGGAAAAAACTATTTCTGAATTTGTACAATTATATTTCTAGATATATTAAATATACACCAAAGAATAATGAACATAAAAATATTAGCAGCAAATTATTTAGAAAAGATGCTTTTAAAAGATATAGAAGAATGTCAAAAACTATGCCTGATTACTTAAGACAAAAGCAAGACCGAAATAAAAAGTAATAAAAGTGTCTGGTGCTGGTTGAAAAAAAGAGTGGCGGAGTAACGTGATCGTCACCTTGGATATGTCCGTTCTTTCAAGTAGCTTTTGTTGGGAGACCAAGTTCACGGGGAGAAGAGAACATATAGATAGATAGTGATTCATGCAGGGGCAAAGATAAAAAGATTCAGCTACTTGAGAGCTTCGAGACCCTACCTTATACTGTTGCTGCGGTTCATGCGGGGACTTTGCACGTAGGGCGACTCGTTGCCCGATGGGGCCATCTGTGCCCCCGACCGGTTGTGGATCATTTTGTGGCCATGTCTGGTCATTGCCGGCGACCCGATCTGCAGCTGCTCGACGGACTCGCTGTCGGACAGTCGACTTCCGGCGGTGTTGCTGTGCTTCAGCCACATGGCATATGAACTGTACTCCGGCTTGACCTCTGCATAGGTTTGCGTATCCGAGAGGGAGCCATCGTGCCGGGTGCCACCTCGATTGGATATCCTGGAGGAAGATATACAAAGTTTACTCAATATTTGGGGGGAGGTTACTATCTAAGCGAAGCTAACCTGTGCTGAAATATGTGCAGATCGCTGCCTGGCTTGGGCAAACTGTGTGATCCTGTGGCCAAGCGCTCCCTGATGGATTGGCTCAGTTGGGTGGCCGTGGGTCCTGTCAGTGAAAAGCTGCGGTGCTGAGTATTTGGCGGCAGTTCTGCAAAGGTAAGGGTGCACACATTCATATTTCTTGAAATACTTAAAAATTCCTAGTCAAACTCACTGTTTGTGTCATTGGGCAGAGTTTGAGTCCCGCCGGCCACTTTTCTACCGCTTGCAGTTCTTGGCACTGCCGAAACATGAGCGGTCCGCCCGCAGGGTAGTCCATTGATGCTCGCCCCAGCTGCACCGGCTGCCATCAGCATGGCTATGTTCTGCTGCTCAGCGGTCGACGTAATGCTGCCATTGGCGCGCTTTACGTAGCCAAAGCTCGGCGGCACGCCCTTAGTCCGCGAGGAGGACGAGGGCGAGCCTTGCTTGGAGGAGCTGCCACTGCCACCGCCCATACTGCGGCGGGATGGCGAGGACTTCTCCGACTTGTCCGCCTTGTGTCCATTGAGCGGCTCCGGCATCTTGCTCCAGTTGTCGCGTCCATTTCGAGATCCGGGCCGATGCTGGGGACTGCCATCCATTTTACCGCCTCCTCCTGCGTTATTGTTGTTATTATTGTTGTGGGCGTGGCTATGGGTGGTGGTGGAGCCGCCGCTGGAGCTGGCCTGGCTGGCTACTGAGCTGCCGTTCGCGGCGGTTCCGATGCTGTCCAAAGAGCCGCGACTATTGCGAATTCTGGAATTTAAAAATAAGCAAAATTTATTAATAAATAATATAAATATTTTTATAAAAAAGAGATGCTTCTTTCGGGTAATGTTTGACGTCTTTTTTATTTTACTATTCTTCATTAATTGCTTGGATAATTTATGCAAAGTCGGGGCTTTAAAAGGCTCAAGTTTAAAGTCAAAAGCAGACTGATGGAAGGAAGTAACCCTGTCTAACAATTGCCAAATTAGCAAGCAAACAATTGCTATTCAAACGAGCTAAAGCCAAGAAATTCGACAGACAAAGGCGAACAAAAGACCTGAAACTGGATGCCTGACACCCAATCCCCGAAATACAATTGGCAACTGACTAACGGCCAATGCCAAAGGCGTCAAGGCGAACAGAAATGGCTAAGACGCGAACGAGGCGAGCCATTCTGCTCGAGAAAGGCTAAAATTTTCAATTAAAATGACAAAAGAGGGGCTTTGGTTAGGACAAGAATTCCTCACAGACAAAAGTAAGCTGGAAAGTTGATTTTCTATGCTGCTTTTGTATAGTGCCAGGAGTCAGACAGATATCAAAACTAATTGGGCGTGTCCCAATGGAATTAAACTTTTGAGGGTCCGTTGATTTGTCACAGAAAATTATAAACATTATCAGACTCCAACTCAAAGGAACACTTTTTCCTTTGAGATGGAGTATGATAATGTTTATAATTTTCATTAGAAATGCATTCTAGTTATTCATTTTTTCAAGTAAGAGTAAAAGTCTTTTTAATTTAAGGCCTTCTTCCAAGAATATTCAAGCATTCGTGGTCGTGAAATGTATGCTAAGATTTAAGGCGGCATTAAATAAAATAGAATAAGCGAAAAACAGCTGTCTGGGTCGTAAAACCCAACTACACCCTGGCAAGCAATTACCGTTTAGATACGCCCCGGCTGATATGTAAGCGAAACAAAAAGAGCATTCTCCCTGAAACCGAGACGTCCATTTGGTGCCGAGGGTTGGCCCTTCGGACCCTCGAAGAATATGCGTGACTGTGTATCTGTGGGTTTGTGGGTTTGCGGGGCTCCGTGTGGGTGGGTGGCAAGTGCCAGTGAAAGTGGCATCAGAAGTGACACATAAAGCTCATAAATTGTCGCGCACTCAATATGCATAGGGGGAAAGAAAGGTAGCTGGAAGGGAAAATCAATAGCGATTGCCCTATCAGTGGATAGCTGGTCCCCCCAGACCGGTAGCTGGGCGAAATCAATAGAATACCTCGCCACATTGAAACAAGTGGCGACAAGTTTAAATTAATTTTATTTAACAGAAGTAGGGCCTACAAACTGAAACAATAAAATAATTGTAACAAAAGCCACTGAACCATAGTTTTGTATGTTGTATTTAATGAATTTATAGAATATTGTTTTACTCTAGCTAAGAGTATTATAGTTTCAAGGAATAATATGTTGAAAAACCTATAATTTATTTTAAGCTGTCAGATTTTTTCTTCCCTTTTAACTAGCAAATCCACTTTTAAGTGGACGCGTTTTGTCCTGGCAAAAACATATACAAATGACACAAAGCCACAGGATGCAAATACGTCATGCCACAGAAAAACATACGTCAGAAAAAGGAAAGAAAAGGAAAAGGCATTATGCGAAATATAAAATACATATTAATAACTTGTTGAAAAAATGATGTCAGGTTCAGTGTGGCTTTTAAAAAGGGTTTATTTATCTGTCTTTACCAGATAGTAGCCCTGATATGTGATATTTTTAGTTGCTAACATCAATAAAAAATATTCCAATTAAAACGGAATATGGAAACATTATTCTCTGAATATTTTCATATAATTATAAAAAGTATATATTACAAAACTATATCATCATTTAAACAAATATTCATTTGGACTGAAATCAAACCAGTACATTTATCCTTTTCGCAATATTTCTAATGCAATATTTCGTCCTGCCGTTGTTTGCCCTTGTATCGATGTCAGTGGGCGCGGACCCCAGGGCAAGTACTTCAGTTTTAAGTCCCGCGCATGGACACACAGAGAATATGTGTGCGCTTCAAAAAATAAATGATACCATCAGCTCCAGCTCCATATGGCGCACCTCCCTAGGGGGTGGCGGTGTCGAAATGAAATTCCATACATGCCTGCACCGAACTTGTTCCCTGGCTTTTGGCATTTTTCGGCCATTTTATTCCGATGGAGTTTCCTCTCTGGCTGGCAACTAATTTCGTGCACAAAATGTAATTTGCATGGGGGGTGGGGGGAGGGAAGGCGACTGCAGCAAAACAATGTGAAAAGCCATAAACAAGCGGTATTCTCTGCGCTTTAGTGGAGAACCATTTAAGTTGGCCGCTTGCGTTCGTGTAATTTTTAATTTGGTCCTGCTAATTTATTCCCTGACCAGAAGCACGTGTTCAATTTAAATGAGAAGGACCGTACATAGGCGCCCCACCGGCTTTTAGGGGTTGGTCCAAAGGTGGTAACACATTCTCGTAATTGCCGCAACTAATTGACAGTCGGTGCGCTTAAATTCGCTGAAAGGAACTGGGCTAAAGGCCAGCTTTTTGTGTAGATAATTAGGCGTGGAATTCGGGTCCTTGACAAAAATTTGTGACCCTAATTCACGAAGCCATTAGTGCGCGTTTGCGTATGCGAGAAGTGACTAATGATAATGAGAAAGGCTAGGGAAAGTCGGTAAAAAAAGAGATTCTAAGGAAAGCTACCTTTTTCTAAGAAGTGAATGCAATTACTATGGCTGTAGCGATATTATGGAAGTACATCGTAGACTTAGTAACTACTTCTTTTAAATTGCAGTTTTTTCCATTTATAATTCTTAGCTTTATAGCCAGTTACTCCAATTAACTAGTCAACTTGTTACCTCCTACTCATGTTTTCCGGCTCGTGCTTTTGTAAGCCTTCTCATTTATTAAAACCGTCGACAGTTAGGGCGAAGCAACAAGCAGAAGCGGCAATGCATTCAGTCTTATCAGCCCAGGAAATAGCGAGCGTTGATAAAGCCCACCTCCCGGGGCCTCCTCCTTTCGCCCCGCACAATGGCATTCTGTGAATGGAATTCTGACAGCTCTATGGGCGTTACAAGCGCATTAATAAAAGTGTCGAACATGTGGGGTGGTTCGGCTGCGGGGCCTTGGGGCTGAGCCGAGATGAGTTGGCACGCAACCTTCAACTGAGTTTCCCTCCGAGTTCCTTTGAGTTTATGTTTCTGTTTCGCGCCAGCCTTGCAAATGGAAGCAAACAAGAAAAAATGCGCCTAAAAGCAGGCAAAACTTGAAACAAGGCAACGAGGCGACTGTGTCAAGGATATAACGAATGCTATATAGTGGGTGGAAGCGTTAGCTAACCTTTGGGAATGGACCTAATCATAGAATGCTGCTTTCAAAAAGTATATATTTATTTAATGTAATGCAGATACATTAAAGTATATGTCAAGTTTGAAACACTAAATGACCATCTAAAACTTAAAAATTATAATTTCTTTATAATTTCTCAAAAAATTAATGTTACATAATTCACTATTTGTTTTCACAAACCCATTGTACCCTTAAAGTCCTTGCTAATGGGTAGCGAAAAGGACTGCGCACTCGTACGAACAGGCCCACATCAATTATGCAACCGACAGGATTCCCTAAAGCAATTGTTTGCCTTTTACGATACTCGGCCCACTGAGTTATGGCAGCAACAAAAGGGGGTCCAGTTGGTACGAAGAACTTAAAATAAAAATAATAAAAATAAAAACTTCTGCACAGAGCTCTTTCAGAAACTTTTCCAGCATGAAAATTCCTAGGCGGCAACTTTAAGGCTTGAGGATTCCTCGAAAATATGTTAAACTCCAAGCCAGATTAAATTAAGCACAAAACTTTGTTAATATCCTAAGAAAACCTCTTGCCAGGGCTTCTGGAGAAGGACTGCTGGGTTTCTAATTGCACGTTTTAATTAAAAAGATACAAGTTACAAGCTAGCAGAGAACAAAGACAAAGGATGCAAATTAGAAATTAGAGAAGCCATAGCTCATGTTTCGGTTTGAATTTTGCTTTAGAAAACACAAACTTAATTAAAGACATATAGTTTAATTAGAGAGAAAACTATATTAAAAAGCTATCACTAAAGAACTAAAAGTAACTAAGATCCCTCGACTTAAATTTCCCTAAAAAGAGACCACCTTGCCCAGGAACTACTTAATTTGCTCATTAATAAACTCATTTGTCAGGTTGCTTAGTTTGTGGTTTTGCTTTTCCAGGACTACACACACATTTGACACGCCCCTTGGACAGCCCACATCCATGAAAAGTAATCCCGTGCTGCTAATCACATTTCGCCATCGATTTTCCTTAAAGACACACCTCCTTAGCCACAAAATTGACTAGCCAAATATGGGTGAGAGGATGGGGCTATAAGTTGGATACGCGCGATAAGCAGGGGTTCCTTGGTCCTCCGCCGGGGTCGTCCTCGTTATAGCAAAGTATATTGCAATTTTCCCTATGGCCTTAAATCATGCAAAGTGTGTTTACGTTGCGGTATTGTGTTGGTTCGCCATTTGACAGTTTCCACTGCGGCAAAGTTCTGGCGTTTTTAGGCCAACTCGTTTAACCCATTTTATGGGCCACTCGAGTCATCCCGTCCTGCCTTGTCCTGTTCCTGAGTTCTTCCTGTCGCTCCTTCCCCGAGAACAATAGTGTGAATCGTTCCCTCTACTGTCCGATACAGAAGTTTAATATATGCCAGCCCGGCATTCGAGGCGTTTTTATTAGCCTCCGACTGTCTTACATAAATTGTACATTAAATTAAGTGCCGTTTCACCTAGCACGGGGGTTGGAACGCCGGCGAAACGGGAGGAAGAAAAACTTGGCCCCCAAAACGTAACCCGAAGTTCATTGCACTTTAATAAAGCAAAAAAAGAAAAGGGAGAGTGCCAGCAGGGTCTATATCCTTATTGTTAACTTCATTCCTTCCACCAAGTCCCAGTCTTGTTGCTCCGAAATTACCGAGCTTAGATTAAAATTATAGGACTCCCGTGAAGTGCAGCTGATTTGAGACCCGATTACATGGCGCCCGAGCTAGCTTAACCCGCTTAACCCTCTGTGCTTCCTCGGAGCTCTTCAGGCGCAGCTAGGCGTGCGCCCAAAGCCGCTTAGCTCATTGTAAATTCCGGCTTAATCCGAGCACAGAAACAATCTCACTAAGCCAACCGTCGAGGGTGAGAGACGGGTAGGAGCTTTGGTCACCAAGTTGTGGCAGTTGCTTTGCCTTTTTAAGATTTATAGCGACCAGGCAACACGTCTGACATTTGAAGTAATTGTTGAAATTGATAGACATCTGCTGGCGGGGGTAGATTGATTGGGACGACATGTGGGAAAATGCAAGAGAGGGGCCCAACTCTCGGACGTGTTTGCCCCGGTGTGGACCTCTTTTTAGAACCCCTGTTTAAATACAACTTCCCCAAACAGAAAACAGAAGGACAAGCACACACGGCTGGATGACAGGGTAAACAAAGGCGGCGCAGGAACATAAACAGGAATAGGAGTCAAAGCCGGACCGAGGGTTTAATGCCCCGGGGCAGTCATTGACACGGCTCGGCCATTTGCCTGCCAAAGGTCGGATCTGTTAATTACACAAATTTACCTTTATTTGCCCTCGAAAAATACTTGAAAACTTTTCACTTCATCAGCATTCAACTTAAAGGAATTATTTTTGATTGCGATTTTTCCGTCACTCAATTCCACACTTGACTTCATTTTAGCCAAACTAATTTATTTATTGCATTCCATTTGCTGCTTAAATTCACTCAAACTTCTCGAATTAAATTCACTTAACTTTATTCCCTTGTCAAAACCTTGTTTTAAATATTAATTTAAAGCTTTGAAACGAACGCGCTGGGTTTTCCGCTTCGGCCAACAGCATTTTTGTGTGGCAACCGCTCCGCCCGAGTGTACAAATGCGTTTGGGGTTGCTCTTCAGCTCGGCCGTGGAAAACCCATCGGAAAATTCGAACACCCCGAAGAGAGCCCGTTCGGATAAAAGAGAGACTGCTAAGAGCGTTGGCTTCCTGTCCGTCGGCGTTTGCGTTGAAAGTAAAAGGCTGTGCGACATGCAACGCCAGTCGAAGCGCGAGACACCTGCCTGCCCACCTGATTGCTACCCAGGTCTGAATAGACTCCAAGTGCAAAGTTTCGCATTTGTATCTGGCCCAAAGCACCTTTTGTTTTTGTTTCTCCTTTTCGACCACGCACTTGCCTAGTTGAATGAACAGACCTGGGGCATAACCATTTGCAAAGGCGGGCAAGACGCCGAAAAAGAGGAAGCGGACGTCGGAGTGGTCGGAAAACTTTCGTAAATAAAACTTGAGGTAAAGTTTTTTACTTCATTGGGGAGCTGTCAATACGCAATTGAAATTTATGGACGCAGCAGTGAGGAAGCCAACAGACATAAAGAAGTAAGCACAATGTTGGGATCATGCAAGGAATCGCACAGAAGGTCAGAAGGATGTTGCTTCCATATAGTATAGATACAAGTAAGTGCTCTTTGCGCGGCAGTTTTTCGGGATTATGGTGCCTCAGTACGTGCTTATATATTCCTTCTTACTATTCCTCGTTCTCGTTTCTCTCTGCTTCAGGACCCCGAGTCCTGCCGTATGATATGAATCATGCTCGCAGCCAGAGTGAGGTAATTCCGACATGCCTTCTAGCAAGCGGCCAAGTGGGTTGGCTCTGACTCGCTGGGTTGCTCTTAGCCAACCGCCAGTTTGTCTGCCAAAAGCAACAAATGTCTTTCGGCCAGAGAGCAACACGTACACAGAGAGGCTAAGAGAGCCAAGTTCGAAAATAGTTTCGCAAGAGCTCTTAGTTGCGAATTTAAAAACAGAAACTTGTTTCGGATTATTTGGGCGTTTGTCAGGCTGTCTTAAACTCCAAAAATAATTGAGCCAAGGGCGGGCTGGTTCTGACGATGTATTAAGAGAGGAAAAAGACAAGCCGAAGTTATTATACCTTAGTAAGATGTGAAATAAAATGCTGTGTTTAATTAATTTGAGGCATTTTCGGAGTTTCTTTGGCAATTTTGCTGGGATTCATATGATGGAAATAAACTAGTTGAATTTCCTAAAATTAAATATTTAGCATATAAAAAGACTCGCAATACAAGGCTTCAACTTTTTATAAAATAAA
This sequence comes from Drosophila lini, assembly GCA_018905715.1. NCBI lineage: Eukaryota > Metazoa > Arthropoda > Insecta > Diptera > Drosophilidae > Drosophila > Drosophila lini. The sequence goes on along the minus strand of JAEIIL010007926.1, from coordinate 15,771 downwards.
ACCTTGACATTGTTTTTCATCTCCTATCATAGGTAATATCTTTACTAAAATTTCTTAGGGAACAGTCGTAACAATGTGTATACCCTGCTGAAATATAAAAATAAACAAATCTACAAGTGATTGCTGAATGATGTGGGAAACTTGATTTTAAGCTGCTGAAAATGAAAACTTGCTAGCTCGACGATATTCATTCAACTTCTTTGCTTTCAATTTTGTCTTCGACATCTTGTGAATTTCTTAAAGCGGAAACAGAACAGCAATAATCAATCACTAATTTCATTTATTAAAATAAATGTGAGGCTAAGAAGGGTCACAGCTGTAAGGAAAAATATTTGTTAAGTCAAACTAATTATGAAATGATTGAACAGGATACTAAATAAAGACCAAAATTAGAAATGTACAAGTAATTTCTAAACGAATTTAATTGTTAGTTATCAAAGCCTACATTTTATTTCAATTTAACTTTCTGCTGTCCATATTTTATATTAAAATGAGTTTTATTTAAAAAATCATTCATTTGGAGCTTCGATATGAAATAGATTTTGTGACTTTAAACTCAATTTCAGATAAAAACATTTATCAAAAGCTAAAATAATAAATGGCTTTTTGGCAAAATAATAGTGATAATATGTATATTTATTGCACTTTCTAAACATAATACACAAAATCACACCAGCTAATTCTAAGCAATTAAACAGAATTCCACAGTTTGAGCGTTAATAACAAGTTGCAAAAACAGCAGCCAGTTGCTATGGCCAAGTTATTAGAAAGCGATTAAGTCAAAAGCCAAGTTTCAGGCAGACACGTATCACTTTGTGAGCCTTTAGTTGCGGCATGTGGAAAGGTCAGTTATGACTTAAAGGCTTGCGAATGCTTTGGCCACATGCTTTGAGTTGCTTTTAATTGTTTAGCACACTTCGTGTGGGTGTGGGGGTGTAATGCATAAATATTTGTCTTTGAAGCAGGCAGCGAGCGGTGGGAGTGGCATGGCATTGCTTTATTTCTCTTTGATTTGCATTCGTGAAACTGCAACTGGTTGCTAAGCTCGACAACTGTTGCAATTTATTTGTCGAACCAAGAGGAGTTAGTGATATACAGTAAATAAAGCTTATTTTAGACAACCAACTAGAGGATTTACATAAATTTATTAAACATTAAAAGATTAACATTAAAAGGTTGTTAAAAATTATCATTGTTTATAGCATATTAAGTGTGATCTATGAGCTCACAATCATACCTACTAAGTTGGGCTCATCGTGAAGTGCCATCTATGGGCTCACAATCATATGTACTAAAATACTTGCTCATGATCTAAAAATAATTTTGCGACTCAAGCGCCATCTATGGATTCACATAGAAACAGAGACGTATAAATATTTCCTACAGAGGGCGCCATAACTGCGTTAGTCGGTATTTTACATGCAGAGTGTAAAAAGAAATTATTTAATAATTACAATAAATTAGTTTAATATATATAAGGAAAAAGTATATAAGGTTGAAAGAGTAAACGGTAAAAAAATGAGTTTATGTTTTAACAAGAAAGATTTTTTCAAAAATAATTATGCTAATAATTAAATTTGATTACCGATATGAAAAAATGTATGTACACACGTACAAAAATTATAATTATAAAAGTATTTTTTAAGTCGTCCGTGCAATAGCCTCAGGGATTTATTTCTAATCGATAGGAGCTGTTTATATTTATATTATATTTGTTATTTTTTTAACTTTCTCTTTCGTTTTCAATGTGTCTCAAACCTGTCTCAGAAAGACTAAAAAATAGCACATATATTTTTCTTTTTTCATAACTCTAAAAGTCACGCTTCTAATGCTTCACATAAGCATTAATCTGAATGACGCCCAAACAAATTGAATATCCCAAAAATGTTTGGTTCATTTAACACATCTCGGGCTAGCCGAAAAAAAAGGAAAAATGTGGTTAAAAAAATTGGGCACAAATAAAGCGTATCAAAACAGGGCAGCCGGGTCAGTTTCCCGCTGAGCACTCGAGTGGACAAGGCACAAAAAAAAACAACACATTTTGCCAAATTCGGAGAGTGGTTAACAGAACTAGAAGCGACAGGACAGACAGGTGGACAAGGCTACTCCACAAAACACTTTTAGTCCTCCGACCTCGGGTTCACTGAATTTCGTATTGCATATATTAAAACCATTAGCGGGCAGATTTTCTGAATAGAGTGTGAAATATATTTTTAAATTGTGCGTCGCGCTGCGGTCAGAGAAATTAAAGACAAATTAGAGACATTTAAGCTGGCTTTAAAAGGGTGTTTAGGAATTAAAGGAAAAATACAGTTACAGAGTTTATTTTAAATTTATAGAGAAAAGGGGTATAAGCTTCATATCCTCCAGAATCTCTGCACAGAAACAGACATCGCACATGCACCATAACTTTGCCGGAAATAGTTTAAGTGCGCAAATAGCTGCAAAGCACGACCGTGTCATAAATCAATTGCATTGAAAAATGCGTTATTAAATAAAAGGCGGTGCCTGGGATTGGCCAAAGGATAACGCCATATGTGCGTCCTGTTGGCCCCTGCCCGAGTAGGATCCTTGCTGTCTGCTGTGCAGTTCCGCCTCGCCGCATTCCTGTTGAAATATTTTTGCGCCCTGCTGCATTTTGATTTACTTTTATGGCTAGACTGCCGCCGGGGAGTCCTCCACGGCAACACAAGACCGGCACACTTGTTGGGCTTCGGAAATTATGTCCTGCAGGTGTCTGGGCCGCAACTGATTAGCCCCTGCCCCAGGGACCTCGAAGATCCTGTGGCACCGCCACTGACACTAATGCGACAGGTTGCCGGACAGCGACGTGCATTAAAATTCAATTTCAACATGATTTTCAACTGCACTACGTGACCGTGGCTTAAAAGTCGCTTCAGGGTCACTCTTTTCCGAGGGAGGTGGTGGCGGGGATGCGATGCCCGGGATGCCTTTGAACTCGGCGCGGGCGCGATGACAGCTGTTCCCATTTATAATGCCCATGGCATTGCATTAATTTCTGAGATCAAGCACGCTGACGGAACCGCAAGCTAATGAAAATGTGGAAGCCCTGTGCTCTGCCCTGTGCTGTTTCCATTTTCCCTCCCATTGCTGTTTATTTTCCTATTCACAGGCCATAAGCACTTTTTAATGAAATGCGTTGAGATATGGGCAAAGCTCCCATCTGACAAGTTCTTGGAACATTACGAAAATAAGTTTATTAAATTGAATTTTATGCTGTGACAGCTGCCTCAAAATAGAGCGAAGATTTTTTAAACATTTGGTTTTCGGGCTAAATGGTATTAAAGTTGGAATTAATAATGTTTATATTTTATATTTTCTATTATGTTCACAATTTTGTCCCACTTTCCTTGTACTTTTTTTCTTTCCTAGAAGCTCCCTAAACTCAAATTACCCCTAAAGGTTATCCTTCTCACAAAGGAAAATTCCAACCTTTGCCCGATAAAGGACCTCGGTTTAGCTGCCATGGAGATGGGTCTCCTGCCTGTGACTGTGTGCGAGTCGGTGAGTATCTGTGTGAGGAGTATCGGCCGTTGACAGGTGAGCATTGTCGATTGTCAAGTCGTCTGCTGCTGACAATTTGAAAGTGACATTCGACATGCCGCAGCACGAGTGCGGGCCTAGGATGTGGCAGCCGACATCTAGTGGATTTTATGCAAATTGGCAATTTGAGCTGTGGATCTGGGCTCGAATCGGCCTTGTGAAGTGGATACTCTTGTGTATCCTGCCGGAAGTTGTTAAGGTAGTCAAGTGGCTGCCAGTGCAATTAACTGCTTCACATCCCGATGAGAGGCCCTCGAGAGATACGTAAAGTGTGCCCAAATTATGCGTGGCGCTCGGGGCGAAAGTCACTTCTTAAAGAATTTGGCCAGCTGTGTGAAATGACACCAAAAGACGGCACGCTACATTTAAGCAACAAACAACTTCTTGGAAGCAACCGAGGCGATACTCGAATCGGCTGACTCATTGGTGTCAGCGGAGGCAGAGTTCGAGGAGCTGCACAATCGCCAGACGCAGCGGAGGAAGTGGATTTCAGATGGATGACTCATGAAAGTTGGTGAAAGAGTGAGTGAGAGGCCTCCCCCAGGCTCGTTATAATGAGGTTGGCAGGGGAAAGGAGAATTACGATACTTATTCTGACTTTTGAGAATCTATAGATGAGTATGTTAATATGTCAAGACAGAGATGGATGTCTTAAAAAGGTGATAGTTGCATTATTGCTTTAAGATTTTCAAGGGGAGTAAGGTTAATTCGGTGCAAAACGCACCACTTTTCATGGCTCAAGTTAGCTTAATGATTTAAATAGCTGTTCAGCATTTCCAATTTAATATAATAAATCTCAAAACTTCGTTTTAAGCCTTCTGTATCCTATCTTGTTCTGTAGCCTTTAGCCTTAGCCTTTCATCATATTTCAGTCTTGTTCTGTATGTTTTGCTAATATAAATAGCAAGATCTATTACTCACCTTTCTTCAATGGTCGTGGGCAGTTGTGTGCGCGCTCGCATCATGCTGAGGAAGTGCTTGCCATGAGAAATGCCCCCCGAGGATGTACTCGGCCCGCCGAGGCCGCTGCTGCCCTCCGAAAGGTATCCGTTGTCGATGTCATGGAAGCGACCCCCGGATGCAGAGCTGACCACACGCAGGGCATCCCCGTCGCTGCAGTAGCCCTGGCCAATGTCCGACTCGCAAAAGTCCAAATAAGACTGGTGCGGATGGTGGCCACCGCGTGCTCCTCTCGTGGGCAAAGTCACGTGCGAGTTGTAGCCCCGAAGCAGCGGTCTCATGGGCAGCACCGAACCCCCAGCGGAGGTCTGCTGCTGCTGCTGCTGAGGGGGCAGCAGCTCCTCTTTGGCCTCGTAGATGGTGCCCACAATCTTCGAGGGAATGGTGTGAAACTTGTGCGGCGAGGCGGTGGGAGTGTTGGGTGCAGAGTTAACCAGGGGTCGCTGCAGACCCTGGCGGTGGGGTGGCGAGGCCAGTATGTGCGGTCCGGCATTGTACTCCAGCTTTCGAGGAGCACTCAGCGCGGACTTGGGCGCCGCGAGGCGACTGCTGCCGTAGATGCCCGAGTTGTGCTGCGGAGTGCTCGGCTCACTCAGGTAGCCACCCATCTGGGGATGGGCGGCATGGTGCGATGATATGTGCGCTGGCGGCAACGGCGGCGGCTGACTGTTGGCGTAGTAAGGGGCCGGTGCTGGCGCCGCCGCCTTGAGGATATGTGTGCCGGGGGAGTCACCCGCCGCTGTCTGGGATACGTTTGAGGATATGTCGCTGGTTTCGCGCTTGAGCAGCTGATGGTGCTGCTGTTGCTGGGGCTCCGGGGCTGGAGGATTTCCACCCAGAGAGGGTAATTTGCTGGTGCCCTTGATGGCGGCAATGGGCTTGGGTAGCCCGGTGCCACTGGGACTCTGCAGCAACTGGGGCGTCTTCAAGGAGCTCTTCGAGTCAGACTTTGAGTGCAGCGATGACTTGGAGGAGGTCTTGGGTGTGTTTTTCTCCACTCCGACCACCGCGCGGGCCAGAGAGCTCTTGCCCGTTCTGCCCATCGTGGAGCTACGAGACTCGTTGCCCGACTCCTCCTTGTTCAGGCTCCGCGCCGGACTCTTCTCCTTCTTGTCCAGCTTGGCCTTGTTGGTCTGCTCTTTTTTCTGTTGCGCAGCCAGGAGCTTGGATTGCTTACTCTTTGGCAGAGCCTTCTGTGAGTTGGCTACGCTGATGCTCGGCGGCTTCAACTGGGAACCGTGGCCATCGTTCAGGCTCAGACTGGAGTCGGAACGCTCCGAGCGGGCGGAACTGAACCCCGAGGAGGAGGAGGTGCGCTTTGACTGGATCTGCGACTTGCTGGCCACTGCCGCCGCATTCGCAGCGTTCTGCTGCTTCTCCTTGTTGAATAGCTTCAGTTTGTCCAGCATGGAGTGCTTCTGGGGAGCGGTCTGCGGGCTGCTGGGCGATGGAATACCGCTCTGGTGGCCGCTCTTCACGCTCGGCGGTCGAAGGCTGCAAGGAAGAGGGATTAGTTAATATGTGACTGCAACTTATATTTACTCTTAATTCTTTTAAATTTAAACTCACAACTTATTTTCAAGGACTTACCTGTTGTTATTGCCGCCCTTGAGACTCTGGATGGTGTGATTGCTGGTGGGCGGACTGTTTGGACGGCTCGAATTGAAGTCACTTCCGCTCTTGCCCAGGCCCGGTATCGCTGGAAAAACAAAAAACAACAGCAAGGGTTACAGCCTGGACATAAAGAACTGCTTTCCCACTCGGAATTCGCCTGGCGCCCACTTAGCACAAAGAGTCAACCTATAAATCAATGCGAAAGGGCAATGCGGACATAAAACTTAATTAATTGCCTCGCGTGAGCCTGATAACAGATCGGGAGGAGTCTCGGGCCCGAGATTAATGTATGCGGACAGACGAGCCAAATATTTGGAAAATAAATCATTGGGGCGAGAGAAAGCGTTCTATAAATATGACGAAGATCTTGAGTTTAGTATAACAAAGAAATCTGGGTGGCAGAGTTTTACAGTGTCTTTTCTCTCCTAAATTAAGCTGATAAATCTTACAGAAATATACAATTTAAATCATAATTAATCTAAATTCGATAGGAATAATGCGGTTGCAAAAGTATTGAAAGTATAAAGAATTTACTTGGGATTCTTAATGATCTTGTACTTGTCTCCCATTACAGAAACCTGAATAAAATATAATTTTTCAACAGCTCTACGGTATTCTAATGCTTAAAGTTCCCATTTTGATTAAGCTCTCTAATTACTAGCTGTTTTCGGTTACCTAATTTATACAAATCAACGATTCGGTTACGGTCCTATACCGAGTTCTAACCCCAAACGGTTCCCCAGGGTGCTCTGATGGCGCATAAAGGAGCTCCCCTCCAGTGACAAAATCTCGGTCATATTCTCCCATCCATGGAACGCATTTCAAAGGGCTAAGGTCTTTTTTCCGAGGAGATGGGATACTAAGTGCAGTGCCTGCTCTCGAAACTTGGGGGTTGGTAGCTGTACTCCAGGACCGAAATTTGTTTATCCCCGGTAAACAACAGGGAAGTCCCTCGGCACCCCTCAGACGCTCTGAGGGTGGTTCCAGGGCTCGAAATATTTTTTAATAAATTTCCCACACTTTTCCGGCGATGCCGGATGATGCGAGGCGAGTGTACTTACAGGGCGTGTGGTTCGGAGTGGGCGGCAGTGGACGCACTTTGTCCGGCGGACAGCGACGCTGGACCATCACGGTGGCGGGCAGGGGAATGGCAGTGCCGCCATTGACCTTTGCATAGGCGGGTGCAATTTGTCTGCAATTGGAAAAATACGTAAAGTTATTAAAGCGAATGTTATATTAGAAAGAAGAACTGAAAAGTGTATTTTAAAAGAGATATATTAATGGCAGACACCCACGACTCCGTGTCTGTTCCCGGTGCATATTACAACCGCAATATTCGTAGCGATTTGCATGGATTGTGATATCTGCAGTTTACTTTTGTTAATAATTTTATGGCTTTAAATTAATAAAACGCTTCTCTTATTGTTGCCGACAAGCCCTGGGAGCAATAAAAGTAAAAGAAACAGCGAATGCAGTAAATTTTTTTACGATTCGTGCTCATAAATTTGCATATCGCTGCGATTGTCAGATGGCAATGATACCTTTGTGGCAGAGCTGTAAACAGGGTAGTTAGGCAGCGTTATGGACAACATATAGCCAAGTTTATAAAGAATGCCAGACAGACAAAGGTATTCCATTACATTTTTGCTTAATTGAATCTTAGGTAGGTATATTTGCATTTTGAAAATTCATATGAAAATAAGTTTTACTTAGGAAAATCCTACCATTTCAGTGTTGAAAGTCAGAAACCTTTTCCCGCCTGGCTACTTTTATAATTGGTCAACAATCCTGCACAAATTCCCTGAGCTTTTCATTCAAGTTTGCGTAATTAGTCATAAGACTGATTAAACTAATTAAAGAAGAAATAAAAAAAGACAAACAAATCCAGGACGCACTAAGTTTTAATAAGAGCCGCCCATAAACTTCTGCCAGACAAAGCTCCCAGACACAAATGTATCTTACGGCTGCCGCCGCACAATTGTTGTTGGCCATTATTAAGTCAGGCGGATAAAGGCGGAGAACGAGTAACAATTGCATTAAATGAATAAAAAAGACAATAAAAACAAATATGACAGACAAATGAAGTTGTCGGGGGTCCTACTGCAAATTAAATACGCAGACGAAACTCCTGAGAGATGCTGAGCTGCCACTCCCCTTCCTGGAAGACATTTTACCTCCCTTTGAGCAGACAAGCAACAAAAAAAACTTGGTGTTTAAATTACTTTCATATTCCTTTATTTGCATTTATAGTCTCAAAAGTATTCTGTCGCCTTTGTCGGCAACAGTCTTGACGGAGGTTTCTTTAATTTTCGAAGCTTCGATTTCCACATACTTGTTGTTAAATTATACGAAGGGTAGATAGTCTTAAAGCTTACTAGTTTCAATTTAAAGATTTAATGCTCCATAGAAATCGAAATAAAAGAGCAGTGTCAGCTCCTAATGAGATACACATGGGTCTCTTCATTGACATTGGTAAACAAGACTCATTTGTACACTCTTCTCCTATTTAATTTTTCTTCCCTCCATCTGGTTCCAACTACTGTTTAGCCTGTTATGAGTCGGAAATGCATTTGTATCTTTGCATCTCCTCTTTCAGGTGTCGCATGTCAAAAACGAAGTGCCAGGCGCCTCAGTCACTTCTATATTTGTTTTATTTTTCCCGTTTTTGCCATTTGCGCAAATTGACTTTACGTCTTTAGTGCGCATTTTTGATTTGTAGATCTGCACAGATGCAGAACGAGAAGCGACGCACCAGCTGCCAGATGTCTTTGACCTTTGTTGGCAGACGAGGAGCACTGTGTGTGTGTGCGCGCATAATAGCTGCCACTGTGTAGTTGAGTCCTCCAATGCCTCTCCGTGGCATTCACCTGTGCGTCGTGCCCCGCTCCTCCTCCTCCCGCCAATGCAGCCCACGCAGTTTTGGACCAGTCCCTAAACATTTCCGTACGGGAAACGTTGATGGCCCCAGTATTTGCATTCTATATGAAACGATGAGCAGGACCGGCTCCAGCTTCCTCCGCGACTCCCCGTCAGCATTGCGCTGTTGCTTTGTGTACAATGTATCACTTGAGTTGCATTTGTCATGGCAACAGCCTTTAAAAGCCTGGCTCTGCACACGGAAAACAGACTTGCCTATGGACAGGAGGCCAATTTTCCATTATCAACAGGTTACAAAAACCCTAAGCGAGTCAAAGAACTTTGGCAACAATATTTTATATAATTTGTATATGAACAAGCAAACATAAATTATTTATTAATACAAATTAAGTCAGAAAAAAATTAAATTAAATTCGAAAAAACTTCTCTTGTCTAATTTTTAATTACAAATATTTATTTCATACTTAAAACGAGAAACCAAATAACATTTTAAGGTATTATCGAAGAGAGAATTGAATTCCAAAAATATTTGATTATTTTAAACTTTATTTTATATTGTAATTTTCTTGCAGTGCAATTCAGATGAGAATAAACCTGGACATCTATGTGAAGGCTCTCATGGCTGTGCCTGCTGTGACCATTTTGGGCATTCACCAGTTGCCTTTTATGCAGCATCTCTCGCTTTTATTATTGCTCATACACATGAGAGTATTGCTTGCAGTTTGCCCGTTTATGGTTAGAAGCGGCAATCCGGCCCGGCCCTTGGCATTTAAGTTATTTACCGATATGAAGAGAGCGAAAGAGAGAGCATAAAGCAATCCTGCTTAAACATATAAAGATATAGAGACGTGTGTTTCCACACTGTGCATTTTCAGATCCAGCCTAACCCCGAAACCTTTTAAAGCAGCCCAGTCCCCAGCCACCGAGGAACCGCTATCCGAAAGATACAACCGCAGCCAGCAGATACTTTGGCCTGCCCGTCAAGCAAAACCAACATTCTGTACTGCGGCCCGTTGAATGTTGATGTAAAGTCAGCTCATCGGTTGCCTCGAGAATAAGATGCTTCGCCTTAGTAAAGTTTTATGAATACTTTTCGTTTCACATTTTTCTCTTTTGAGTGGGTGTTGAATGGCTGGTAATAAGCATAATGTGGCCAAGAGGAGGGGAGCTGTGCACAGAATTGAGCTGCTTGCCAGAGGCAGTGTCGATACCAAATGTTTATGCTTGATTACGAGAAAATTAACTCGATATGTTTACAGAAAACTGAAATTACAAACAAATTAATGGGAATGCATTTACCTAGAATGGTAATTTTAAACGGATATAGAAACATTGTTAATTAGACAAGGAATATTGAAATATGGAGCTAACCTTTGAATTGTTTTTAAAATAGATTAGATTTATAATAAGAAAAGCTTCTAAAATCGTTCATAATTGTTGGGTATCTTAAACCTCTGGAATTTGATATATTATACTTTTAGCTTTAAAGGTCTACCTCTTTACTCCGCTTAGTGGTCTTCTTAGAAAAACTTCTAACTTCTTATGATGAAAGTCTTTGGGGACTTTTTTCTTGCCCATCCTTTCTTTTTGGCTCATAATCAACACCGGCTTTGTTCATAACTAAAAGCCATGTCACAATGTCTCCGCTATTAGAAATGTTCGTAATGCGATATGCGGGAGAACGTGTTCATTCTGAAAAGTCGTGTACCGCAGCACATCTACATAGTGGCCCAGACCCTGGGGAGTCTCCTGCCTCTCTGGCCAAAAGAAAGACAACTGAAAGCTATTCCAGCATTGTGTTCGGGGCTCAGTGCCTTCTTTTTCAAGTGCAGACATAAAGTCACGATTTTCAGTTATTAGACGGAGCGAAACTTCTTCTTCAGTTGTTTGTGTGGCTTTCGAGACGCATTTTCTCAGCTGCAGCAGCTGCTGCTGCTACTGGTGCTGCCACAAGAAACAATTAATAGCGTCTGCTAAGCTACACCGCCCCTCAGTCCCGCATCCGTCGGATACATACACACGTGCGCCTGGGACGGCGAACTCAAAGATGCTTCCAGGCAGCGCGCTAGCTCGCTAATGGCTGTCGTCATCATTGGACTGCCACCTTTTGTTGGCTGGTTGACATCTTTAAATATGCAGCAGGTTGGCCGGGATGTAAACAAGCCGCAGAAGCCGCAAATGGAGAGTGGTCGGGCAAACAGTAAAAACAGAGGAGGGGAATTGGGTCTCCAAAGACCCTCTTCGCCAGCTTCCACACTTGGCCAACTCAAGTAGCAACTTCCACCTTTTTGTGCCCGGGCGTCCAACTCAGTCGGCAGCCTACATAAGTGCAAAAATATGGGGGTGGCAGTGAATAAAAGGAGTCACACTTTTAGAGCGTTCTTCTAGAGCGGCTGGTCTGCTCGTATATACACATTCCTCAATTTTAAAATAGAATCAAAATAGAATTTATAAGAAGCTTAAAGACTAAATCGAAAAATAAAAGTTTAATAGAATCTGAAAAGGGATTAAGAGCAGTGAAAATCAAAAGGGATGTGACGGATATAACATGAGTCTTTCTGCTGAATTTAGAGACATTTGTAATTATAGAGCTATTAGACTCTCTATATATAATAGACCATTTTCTTCACACCCGTACAGAAATGCAGCTGACAACTTTTTGTGTTTAATATTTCCTTTTGACGAGTCCCACATACTTTCCGCGGGGGTTGTTCTGGCAAATAGACTTTTCCAAGGGTTGCATCGGGCCTGCTGATAAGTACATTTGGAGATTCCCAAAACCCAAACATTTCTCTGCTTTTCAATTATGCAACTTTGCCAAATGTTTTATTTATTGACTCTGGAAAGAGAGTGCACGAGAGAGGGAGGGTCAATGTCACACCATCAAGGCGGAAAGGTTTTTAGATACGGTGGTTGATTCCCGGGCTGAGTTTCTGTTTGAAGAATTTTCCAGGGGGTAGAGATGATCCCCTGCAGAGCTCAAAGCATACATATGTGTATCCGAAATGCACTTTGAAATATTATTATAATATTTCAGGTTTCCGGAGGCAGTTGAACTCAGACGATCGCTTGATTATGCAATGCTTTTATTTCGGTTCTGAGGGCTCCAACTGAATTCAAATGCCGCCTGGCTGGCAGCCAACACTTCGGCGAGGTCTTGGTTCATTCTGCACTCCGATCATCGCGGCGAGACAGTTGCGTGTCATCTTCTGGATCGCTTTCGGCACCTCCCGACTTGTGTGAAAATGGGGGGGCAGGAGGCGAAGTCCAGGCAGACTGTTCAGACATTAATTATGAATCTGGAGTGAGCTGGGAAAAATTGGCACTTGCCGGGAAACATCTTGGGAACCACAAAATGTCGTCTCCATTAGCCTCCGGAAAATCATTTCTGACTTTCTAGACTCTATAAATATCTCTCTTTTGGCTTGAGAGATTATCGTAAATTTGGTGGAACTTTGTTTTTAGAAATGGAGTCGGGGATGATTGACTTGATTTATTGTTCTGACATTTGGCTAATTCAAAGGTTTTCCCTACGCATGATGACACTCATTAGTGGCCAGCAATGTGGCCTGACATCTTCTTGGAAAAGTATATATTTGATTTAGATTTAGCTTTCGTGGGCTTCTTTACCTTCTGACATCCGGTGAGTTGGGTAGACTGCGACATTTTCGTGAGCTTTTTCCGCCATTCGCCGACGAGGATGATGCATTGCCCATTTTGTTTGATGATGAGTATCGATAACTAACTTAATTTTGGCATTTAGATGCAACTTTGGCACTGAATTAGCTCACTCTTCACTTGTAGCCTTCACACATTACACTTTACATATTATTTAACCATTTTTGTTGGCATTTTATGTATTCTTTTCATTATCAGTTATTTGGGAAATCTTTATACAAATAAAGCAAGTTAATTAATTTCTAACATTTTCAGCTTAGATGTTGCATATTGTTAAGCTTTTATAATATTATGAAACTTCTACAATCTATACATTTTTCTTTAGTGCAAACACTGCACTTTAGCACCCTAATTAAAGGCTCATTTACCAAAAATGGACTGTTTACCCTGAGTAATTAGTTTGCAATTAAATGGGGGATGCTGGAATACAAGTATAAATGGACCCAAATCAGAGATATGTCTGGTAGCAACGCCCCAAAGTCAAATACAGTGCAAAGAGGGAAAAAGTAATCCATTTTGGGATGACCAAAGCATAATATTTGCACAGTACTTTGATCTTAACCCAAAAACACATCTAGGGGTTGCTTTGGAACGCAAACTTAATGCAATTAAGTGAACATATTTGCAACTTCCGTGCAAGAAAAGGGAAACCAGACAGCCCGACGATTGTTTTTGATGTATGACTGCCGATGCGGCTAATCGAGAAGAGTAGACCAGAAAAATTGGGGTAGATTGTGCCAAGCTTCAAGATGGAATATAACCCGAACAATGCTCTTTTTGTCGCTGCCTGGGATGAAAATCGATAATTTCTATAACAAGAATGGGGAAAGCCTTCCGAAAACAAGCCATAGCTTCCATGGAACAAAAAATATTGCGTGTAAATAATACGCACGTGTGCGTGACACGTGAGTGGGTGGCTGCAGGGCCCACCCGCAGGGCGGCCCAAGTCCTGTACCTTCTTTTTTTTAGGACTTTTCAAGTGCCTGCTAAATGCTCTCAAAGTGGTCATATTGCGTAGCACAGCAAGGCGAGGGTGCGAAGTTCATGCTTAATCAATTTGTCGTAAAATGTAATGGGCAAAGGGCTGGATTCGATTCGATAAATGTAACGAGGGATTCGACACGTGTACGGGGATTGTCAGTTATTTTTCCTTGACTTATAGGTACACATTTCTGATTTATTGAAAGTTTGCAGCGGTTGCGTAATCACGCAGTCACAGCAACAATTGCGACAATCAAAGCACAAAGCCGAGACCCCAGAATCCAAAGCCCCTCGACTTTATCTCAACCGACCGTACAATTTCCATAAATTTGTGCAAATTGCTGTTTGTTTTTCCGCCCAAACCGAGGCATAGAAAACTTAATGCGAATCTATGAAAACCCAAAAGGAATAGAGTAAGAGAAGGGATCATTTGTAAGGCAAAACATGTAATAGGTTAACTATTTTAATTTATTTATGTAACCGATTAAACTACCGCTGCCTTCCTCAGCATCGACTTTGATAACTACTATAATTCTTTGATTTTCGAAATATCACGTACATAACTTGCAGGGCAACTTTTTTGACACACTTAAAATGCCGTCGGCCGACAGTTGAGTTGAGGAAACTTTCGAGTGGAAGGACAAGTCGATGTTCTTATCAGAGCGTTGCACTTTTGCACTCTGCATAAAAAGTGGCAGGATCTCGTTTACTCAGGCCTTATCTATGCCGCCGCATAAGAGGCCTGAGGGCTCACTGGGAAATTATTAAAATCGGTTTTTGAAAATGCATTTTGCCTCGCTGGCGGGGGGAAAAGGAAGCGCCGAGGGCCTAGAACTGGAAATTGACGTTTAGTCACGTACAGTGGTGGCCCCAAGTTGGCCAGGGAAATTATTTAATATGCGGCAAAGAAGTATCAAAAAGTTGCTAAAAGACACGCACACATATACATATAAATGCGAGAACACTGAGGAAAATAAAAGAAACTAAGGAAAATAAAATAATAATAGTAGATAGAACAAATAAGCTTCTGCTATATTCTAAAAAAAAGAATAGATTAGAACCAGAAATTAATATTTAAAAGAAATGAAAAATATTATGATTTATATTTATAAGATACATAATAATTTTTTTCGAGTATAAATTCAATGAGTGTTAAGTGTTAACGTCACGAACACCAGTTTCTAGATATCCTAGAGCGAGGGTGGTAATTGCTGGGCTACTTTTGGGGATACCCCTACCTTGGAGTGCAGTTTTTGAAAGGAAATTCACACAGAGAATTAATGGGTCCAAGTTTTCCATTGTTGTTACTGATCCCCGGACCAGACCGGACCGGGCCTTTGGCCCATTTGGCCTGGCTTTGTCTGGGACTGGCTGTAGCCCATAAATCTAGCAATGCAAGCGTTCAATCACTCCAGCGCAACTATGTTCGCCGGGTTTTTAGAAACTCGAACGTGGCGCCCCCCAGCACATGCAGTGCATATCAAACCGTACTTCGTCTTTGGCTTTAACAAATAAATTCTGACGAGATTTATGGCGTAAAAGTCCTCCCCAAGCCCTTTCAGTCCCCCTCTTAACTGACATAAAAAAATACTAACATCTAAATATAAACAAAAGGCAGGGCATTAAATGGTGGGGGAAGTGGGAGACAAATTTAAAACGTGCAAATGCACGTGCTGCTCCAAATTTTCGAAACGCTTCATGATGGAGAAATGCAGGGGATTTGGGGTTGCCTCTGGTGGGGGCTGCCTTTTGCGCTCCAGCGAGCAGTGGGGACCAAAACAAAAATAGACAAGTTTATGGAGCAGAAATCAACTTGAAAGAGTCTTTTAGCTTCCGCTTAAATATACAAAATATATACAAAACGAATGAAAGGCAAAGGGAAAAGCGACAGCGAAAAATTACATTTTGGGTGGTGACTACAGTGAGATACCCTGGACAGTTGATTGAATACGAGAGCTAAAAAATTAAATAAAATATGTTATTCAAAGAAAATGATGTGAAATGATGAATGTGAAATAGCTATAGATGTGCTAATAATAAACAAATTGTATTAAAAAAAGTAAAGGTAGTAAACGGAAGCTTGAAAATATAGAAAAA